>BJCM01269355.1:0-10306 GCA_018326385.1 Flaveria bidentis
GGAGTGAACGACAGCTGCTAGGAGATCCATATGCTCCTTTGCTACCTCTACAATAACATTACCGAGATTCTCGGTCTTCAACTTCGTAGTATTAGTCTCAGGTGCTATTAATTGGGTGCAAGATGACCCTGACATGTCAAATCTTGAGGTAGTGGCTTGGGAAGGAGTGGCTGAACTTGACACGAATGCCGTTTGTAGTGGTGCTCCATAAGTTTTTGGTTGAGGAGTTGAGTTGTAAAGTGATGGGTTCTGATCATATGATCCCTTTTGAGACCTATACTTCATCCTCAATTCTTCCTCTCTCAGCTTCAGAATGAAATCATTAATATCCAACTTTGCCAGCATGTCATTCTGTTTGAGATTTGACACAAACGAAACCCACTTTTCTGGCAATCCATCTGCAAAATTCGACACCTTGTCTTCCATGGACGTGGTAACCCCATGAGTGTGTAGCTCACTCATCAAGTGGTAGAAACGATCGATGATGTCATCCAGGCTCTCTTTTCCTATCGAAGAGAAGTTATCAAACTCCTTCTTCAAAGTCTTTGCCTTTAATGCCTTCAACTTCGCATTCCCGTCATACCGTTTTTTCAAAGCATCCCATAGCTTCTTGGCTTGTTTGTTCTCAGAAAACTGATGGAATATATCCTTAGGAATTGACTGAGTTAACAAAGCATACACTTTCTTCTCTGTATTGTACTTCACCTTTTGGCTATCAGTCATGCCACACAAGGTAAGTTTAACTCCATCAGCACCAACCAGTATGCTATACCGAGTCTCGATTAATTCCTACATATTAGGATCAACTCCATTTAAGTATATCTCGAACCTTTGCTTCCATTGTGGGTAATCATCTAATGTTATGAGCTTAGGGGGCTTATTGTGATTCCCAACTTCATTTTCCAAAAGCAATAGATTCTGGACCGTGAATCCCTACCGGCAGTAAAAGCTGAGTACTGATCTTCCATTTGTATTAACTTTGAATTTCAAACTTAAACTTTTTCACTCGTGCAAATGGAGAGGTCCGAATGAATCAATCGTGCGATTGAACAAATGCGGTTGAGCCAATTGTGCGATTGGACAAATGCGGATGAACAGTCGTGTGATTGGGCAAATGTGGATGAACAATGTGAATAAGATTGTTCAGTCGTACGAATGGATGTGTGACTAAGTTCAATCGTGCGTATGGGATGTGCGAATGGGTTCAGTAGTGTGATTGAGTCAATCGTGCGATTGAAGGCTTCTTGTTTTGAAAATTCGAGTGTTTTTGGTACTTTGACACAAAAATACGAATTTTTACGAACCCTAATCTGTCGTAAGCCGAAAAACGTGACCTTTTCGATATGGAGACGTCGAAAACACTGTTTTACTCAAAAAGATGGTGTTTTTGAATGAAAACGTGAGTTTTTTACACCAAACGATCGAATCACACGCAAAATCAAGAGCCAAAGCTCTGATACCACTTGTTAGGACCATGTACGAATGGAGTACTAACTGACTATGCATGTATACCAACTCAAACAGTGCGGAATCCTATTTGATTGGCGATCCAATTAGGGAAAACACAGTTCAGATCAATCTAACGATTAATGAAATGTTAAGAATGATTAGAGAATGATCAATTGTGATCTATGAACTTGGAATAGGTTTTCTTGAGTCTCTGGACGGCTAGGGTATGATTTTGTGCGCAGGTATTCGAATTGTTACATTTTTCCACGAATTAAGTGGTATTTATAGGTTAGGGTCTTCCAATCGTACGACTGAACCATTAGCATGGCTCAGTCGTGCGATTGAATCATGCGGTTGATCCTCCACACGACTAAAGGTTTAGTCGTGCGACTGAGTCAATCTTATGTCACAATCGTGCGACTGGTCCAATCTCCTGGTTCAGTCGTGCGACTGGTCCATTAGCATGAAGTATTCATGCGTATGGTCCATTTGCATGAGATCTTCATCCGAATAAGTTTGAACATGTTTCTCAATCATTATTGACTAATAATCATGACTAACAACCACAAACCTATATATTTAGTTCATTATAAGTTATCACACAATAAACAATGAAATATTAAACATTATAAGCATCAACACACTTTGTATTTCATTCATACCCATTCGATTACATATATGTAAGACATGATAGACATATTACATTAAGCTCCTAAACTAGGTACACATGTATCAACAAAAGATCGGTTTGACCAGGGCGGAAAGACGAGTTACTATTTTCACGAGCTCCTCAATCTTTCCCTTCCACCTACCAGATTCCATCATCCTTCTCACCTGCGCCCCTTCTTGTTGTCCACAAATTGCAAGCAAATGTTTTTGAAAAGCGCAGGTAGCTTGACCGCCTTACCCGTCATTGAAACACAAGCTAGAGATCATTTAAATTTTAAACGAAGGCTTTGTATCGAGCCGGAAAGAATAAAATATTCTCAGAACTCAACTTCAAGCTTTCTATGGCACTTATCCCATCCTCAACTCGGTAATCTATCTTTACTGACTTGCCTTATAAAAATAAAAAAATAATAATAATAATAAGGGGGTCGTTAATTTCTGGTTAAGAAGTTTCGAAAGGTGTCGAACGATAGTTAAAGGTTCGTGTTGAGTATGTGAATTATACGTGATGTTTTTATGTGTTTCGGATGAAATTAAGAGTTCCAATAGTTTTAATAGTATTGAAAGGATGATTTACCCTCGGTTATAATGGCACGATTCGATCAGTTTCAAGTCGAATGAGTTTAACGCCTTGAATGCATGTTCGGTTTCGAATACCCAACCTTAATAGCCGAATAACTCAATTGAAATGGGTATTGTGTTCGAAAATGATGTGAAATTAATAAGGGATGATTAATTTGATTTAAATGGGTTTATTTTGAGCTTGTGAGGGTCGCCGGAGCTCGACCAGAGAAGTCGCCGGAGCACAAGGGTGGCGATGGGGGGTTGGGTGTTTTAAAATAAAGTTACACTTTGGTCCATGTGGTTTAAATGTTGTCATTTTATGTTAGAACCTTTTAAATCAAATTTTTAGTAATTACATTTCCAACCCTATACTTTGTAAAATCCAATTCAAATGATTATTCATATTATTTATTTATAACAAACATTATAAAAATTATGAATCTTATTATATATTTGTTATTTAATTAATAAAATGGTTAAAATCTTGTAATTATTAATAGTTTTTATATATCTTTATAAATCTTATAGAAATTGTAAATTCTAATTATTATTATTTTTATAATAATTAAAATTCATAAATGATAAATAAAACCTCATATGCTTATAAATTAATTAAATGGTAAAATAAATGTGAATTTGAATCATAAAATTCACAAAATTAACACATTTATTGTTTTTAAGCTGCCAAAATAAATGAAGTAGTTTGAATGATGTGTTTGATTTACATAATTGACAAACGAGTTCGGGTTCATATTTTCAAAATGGGCAGATGTTACACATAAATACACATCTTAATTAACCTTTATGAGAAGCTTTAGAATAAATCACCAAGTCTTAACTGTCATCGAGCAATGTCAATGTCACACCCCAACCTTGACGGCGAAAACGTCGAGATGTGAGAGTTAAGATCGTTCACAGCCACATAACGCTATTACTAAACTCAAATATATTAATCATAAGTTCTAAATGTAACATTACAAACATAAGTCTCAAATAAGAAAATCAACAAGTCATAATAAGAAATATTTCAAGTTCATTCATTTATTTAACTAGGTTTATCCCTAGGTGTGAAATAGCTTGAAGATGACACTCAAACTTGCGCATTTCCTGAAACATGTTAAAAATAAAGGGGTCAACATAAAGTTGGTGAGATTTTTATAGTTTTCAATACATAAGTATATAAAAGATGGCAATTCATGTTATAAATTAGTGAAAAAAGTAACTAGGGATGTAAGACAGAATACACAATCAAACCTTGACAGTTTTACAAGTCTCAATGTTTACAAGTTTATATGATTAGCTAAGTGTAATTAGATTAACCAAGCAGGCTTGTCAGGCTAGCAATAGTTAATGATTGTACATGTAATCGTCAATACATGGTAATTACTAAGATCAACTAACCACAACATACACGTGAATTGCCAAAAGTTTACAAGAATCAAACGTTTTACAAGTGCAATGGTTATAATGTAACATGTTTTACCCTAAAGTGTAAAAATATGAAAAAGAGGTATAAAAATACTCACATGGCAAATAAGTATAGAAAAGATGATTAATAAGAAATATTAAATAACGTTCCAACGCAAATCCTTCACAATACACCTAAAAGGATAAATATATTTACAAGGTTTAAGTTTAATAATAAAATTAACGTTTTAACGCGAACTAGGGTTTCGGTAGGAATTTGGGGGTTATTTTTATAAATAAAATTAGTGAACTATTATTTATATTTTTTTCGATAAAAGAAGGTACCATTTATAAAATTTTAAAGAAATTAAATCCTTTGTTAATAACTTGCATATTATAACATATATTTGAATACTATAATTATCATGATAAATTTTTAATCAAAGAAAACATAAGATTCAATAATAATTTAATAACTTAAATTATTATATAAATCTATTTTTATAACAATACTTAGTTATAATTTTTATAATAACATGTTAAAATGTTTTATAAGAATAAATTTACAGAAAATATTTTGTTGATTTTAAAAAGATTAGAAGTTTGTAAAAATCGTTTTTATAATTAATAATTTTTTCTAAAATAGAATTAAGGCTAAAAAGCCTTTTTAAAAATAATAAGAGGGTGCCCGGGTTCGAACTTGAGACCTCTAGGTTTACAGGACGAGTGGGTAACCAGTGAACCAAGGCCTTAGTCGCGGTTTAACTTGGTTCCCAAATCTTAAAAACATCAGTTAGAAAACAACCCCAAATCGAATGAACCCTAGGTTGATTCGAATCAAAATTGAAGATCAAATCGGTGTTGTTAATGATCTAAATGATGGGCCTTTTGTTTCCCAAGTTAATAGAGTATGTACATATGTTCTACTTACCCGATTATGTGTGAATTGACACAATTTTCTTTGGTTTATCCTCGGTTCTTTCGCGATGAACAAGGATTTGTTTACGAGTTTTCGTTGTATCTTTCATGCAATTGAATGTGTAAAGAGTTTAAAGGGATCAAATGTGTTGATTCCCCTCTGTTAAATAGGTTTAATTTAGCTGATTCAATCTCAAATAGGTTTCGTCTTTGCCACGTTCGTTTCGGTTATGATTCAGTGTTTAATTGGTTGTTAATCTCAAATTAAACAACACATTTAGTTTTGTAATGACTACACGTACGTTTTTCATCGATCAAACGGCTCGATTTAACAGATTTTAAGTGTAATTGCTTGGTAGCTTTCGGTTTCATGTGGTTTCTTAATGAAACCATCATTTCGATCGAATTAACACCGGCTATGTATTCGATTCGTGTCCACGTTCGAAGTATTTGCTTTAATTCCTTCGAACCGACCATTTGTTGGGCGGTTTGCCCTCGCTGGAGCTCGACCGGAGATGGCCGGAGCTAACATCACTCTTACGGGGAAAGAGAAAGGATGGGGGTTGGTTGTTTTAATAAATTACATAATTGGTCCCTGTGGTTTAGCCTTTAACATTTTATGCACAAACTTAAATGTTTAAAGTTTCTAAATTAGCAAATAGACCCCCTTAACTTTTAAATCAAAGTTTTATATATTTTTAAGTTTAATCATTCTTACAAATTATTATTATTAATAAAAATATTATTATTATTGTTATTATTCTTAGTTATTATTATTATTATTATTATTTTATTATTATAATTACCATTATTAATATTGTCATCATCAACATTATTATTATTATTATTATTATTATTATTATTATTATAGTTATTTATGATTATTATCTATTTATTATGTAATATTTGACATTATCAACTTTCAAACTAAAGAATTAACCAATTAAAATGATAAGCATAAGTAGCTCATAAGTTTCATAAACAACTGAATGGTCCTTACAAGAATAAACGACATAAACTTTTAGTTAACAAGAAAATACGAGATGTTATAGTCTCCCCAACTTAAAAGAACTTCGTCCCGAAATTAAGAATGAACTAAGCGAACAAATGTGGGTATCTTGCCATCATATGGTCCTCATGCTCCCAAGTGAACTCAGCTCCAAACTTATTCTCCCAACAAACCTTGACGATTGGAGTAGTGGTGGTTCTAGTCTTCTTCATAATGTGATCCATAATTTCAACAGGTTTCTCAACAAAGTGTAATGACTCGTCGATCTGAATATCTTCCAATGGAACATGCAGACTCTCGTCGGCCAAACACTTTCTCAAATTTGAGATAGGGAACACAGGATGAACTCCACTAAGGTCGGAAAGTAGTTCCAGTCAATAAGCCGCTTTCCCAATCCTTTTCAGGATTTTGAAAGGTCCTACAAATCTTGGAGCTAGTTTTCCCTTCTTTCCAAAGCACACAACACCTTTCCACGGTGAAACCTTAAGAAGAACCATGTCGCCAACTTGGAACTCCAACGGCTTACAGCGCTTATTGGCATAACTCTTTTGCCGACTTCTTGCCACTTCAAGGTTCTTGCGGATTTTGGAGACTTTATCAGTTATTTCTTGTATAAGTTCAGGACCATTGATGAAGTTTTCTCCAATGTCGGTCCAGCAGATCGGTGATCGGCATTTACGACCATAAAGTGCTTCGAATGGTGCCATCTTGATAGTCGAGTGATAACTATTGTTATACGAAAATTCCGTGAGCGGTAAATGTGTGTCCCAATCATCACCAAAGTCAAGGACACAAAGACGCAACAAGTCCTCAAGGGTTTGAATTGTTCGTTCGGTTTGACCATCCATTTGAGGATAGTAAGCCGTACATAAATCCAATTGAGTACCCAAGACTTCTTGCATAGACGACCAAAAATGCGAAGTGGAACGAGCGTCTCGGTCGGATATGATGTGCAACAACACACCATGTCGACTCACAATTTCGTCAATGTAGATGCGAGCCAGTCTAGAAACTTTGTAAGTGTCTCGTATTGGTATGAAATGTGCCGTTTTGGTCAAACGGTCAATAATTACCCATATACTATCATGACCACGAGGAGTACGAGATAACTTGGTTATGAAATCCATGGATATATGTTCCCATTTTTACTATAACACCCGAATATTTTTCTTTGAAGCCGACGAATGAGGAAAAAGAAATAAAGACCAAAGTCGAGGGACCAAACTCGCCAATGAGAGAAAGTTGGGTGAGTGGGGGTATTTAAAGGAAGAGGGCAGCCCTTACCCTCTCCCCACACTCACATTTTCAGCCAAAGGAAAGAGGAGAAGAGAGAAAGAAGAGAAAAGGGAGAAAAAGTTGGTTTGAGTTGTTTCAAGTGAGCAAAATCATCGTGTAGCGAGTCAAATCGAAGCTCTTCTCGTTGTGGTTGTTTGTGTGGGTTCTAGGACCACTATTTTAAAAGTTTTTGGTCTGTTTCGAGGCTGGAACAGATCTGAAAATTGGGTTTTTGAAGAGTGTGTGTTGGCCCATTTGTGTATGTGTGTGTATGTGTGTGATTTGTTTGAACCTTGCTTTTGAGCTTGTGTGTGCTTAAATAGTGTTGTGGTATGCATTCCTAAGGTTAAGGATGGTTGATTTGGGCTTAGAATGAGTTTGGATGAGCTTGGAGGTGGAAAATGGCAGATTGGGTTCGGGATGAACTCATTCTGCATCAGCTAGGGCTATGCGATCGAAAACGGCCGAATGAGGTGCGATTGAGGTTCATTCGCACGATTGGGGTTCATTCGCACGAATGAGGGTTCATTCGTGTGACTGAGGGCCAGTCACATGCGGAGTCATGCGACTGAGGGTCCATTCGCATAAGTGTTCATCCGCATTAGTTTCATTCGCATGAGGTCCATCCGCATGAGGTCCATTCGCACGATTGGGTGTTCATTCGCATGGGTGTCCATCCGCGTTGGTCCATTCGCATGATGTTCAGTCGCATGGAGGTCATGCGACTGAAGGGTGTCCATACACCCGAATAGGGTTGTTGCACCCAAGGAGAAGCGTAGTTTGACTTCCGACTTTCGGGGGAAAGTGCAGATGTAAGCATTGACGTAGAAGTTCCCGTAAGTTCATGTAAGGCGATGTAAGAGGCCTTAGAGGTTATGATGGGCATGATGATGATGATGTTGCATGTTTATGCATGATGCATGTTATGTTTGATGTTGCCCTGTATGATGTGATGCCTGTATATGTTGTGTTCCTTTTTATGATGAACGTTATTGAATGAAATGAAAGTATTATGTAACGTAAATTGGAAGATAATGAAAATTGGAACATGATGAATGCGTGCATTAATGAATGATGAAAGTAATGAAAGTCTTGCAAGCATTGGATATCGGGACCCGCCAATTATAAGGTGTTAGCCCAACGGTGTGCGGGTTCGCTACCCCGGGAGGATGCACATCGGGATCTTTCTTTGTGATCGACCATTTGTATAGAACCTCTACCGCTTACCCTTGGTACTGCGGCACCATGTTTAGTTGTCTATTTATAGACTTCGGCCCACTAGTCATATAGTTTGGGATGTAGCACATGATATTGGTATGGAAGATATCTGATGCGCAAGAAAAGATGTAAAGATGAATGAGCGAATGAAGAAGATAATAATGATATTTTCTATGTGTACGTATGATGTGTGATTATGCAAAAGTAACAAACGGTTTTTAATGAAAATAAAATATGTTTATTATAAAACTAGAACTCACTCAGCAACGCTGACTTTTATGTGTTTCCACTTAGCAGGTAATGATTGCTGAGGATAGCACGGGGCGGCTACTCGGCATTTGGATGGCATTCTTTTGTTAATGTTTTTTTGCATTGTAATACGAACGAATAATATTTTGAAATGAACGCTTGTATTAACTAGCAAAAGCATTTGTAATGATATGAAAAGTTATTTTTATGTTTCAGTTGCAATGTTTTATGAATGATCAAATGTAAGTTATATGTTTTATGTGCAATGATTTACCAGCTGTAAGCGACCCGGGAACGGGGCCTTACAAGTTGGTATCAGAGCCAAAGTTTAAGTGAAATGGGTAAATTTTCAAAATAAACCTTAACTTAAACTGAGAATGGGACGAAAAGGGAAGGGATGCCAATTTGAGTAGTTGCCTGCCATCAGGTATTTTCTTTAATGTTAACCGGTATTTTGTGCGCATGGTATGTGGTTATGTGTTGTATGTAGATTTAAATATTGATGTAGTCAGGACAGGTAATGCTTGGGGTATGAAGAGTAAAGTAAGTGGCTAATCACAACTGGCCACTGTATTTAGGGACTTACTGTACTTGACATAAACTGAGTTGTTTCCTTGAATAACCGTGTTGGTGTTTGAATCTTTCAGTGTGCGTGTGAATGGCTGGTGGTAGATCCTCGAAAGCTTCACGTGGTGGAGGTCACGGTGCTGAACCGCGACCCAAGAGAGGGTGACCCAGAGTTGAAAAGGTGGTTCATGAGGAACCCGAGACCCCTCATCCGGAGGGTGGTGATGAGAGTGCAAACCTGAGGCCCTCGGTGAAAGAGGCGGTGGTTGAAGAGGGGCATCAAGTCATTCAGACAATCTTTCCATCTGTGGTGACCGAAGTGATTAAGGCGGTACGGGAAGGGGAAAGGAAAGAGAGGAATAGGTCCTTGGGAGAACGAGAGAACAGTTCTAACTGATGATGAGGAGGAAGAAGAAGAAGAGCCTGTGCAGGAGGCGGCATGAGGCTGTAACTACGGGGCGTTTATGAGATGCAAGCCCCCTACTTTTGATGGTAAAGGCACTACTGCTGCTGCTCACCAGTGGGTGAGGGAAATGGATGATGTTCTTGATATCAACGAGTGCCGTGAGGACCAGAAAGTGAAGTTCGCTACCCACTCTTTTGTGGACTTGGCTCTATGCTGGTGGGACAACATAGTCCAAGCCGAGGGTAGCCAGGCGATAGGAAGGATGAGGTGGGAGGAATTGAAGAAGATGGTGATTGAGGAGTTTTGCCCTCATAGGGAGATGGATAAGATAGAGAGAGAGTTCCTGCAGCTAGAGGCAGGAACCTTGACACACCAGCAGTACACCACCAAATTCAATGAAATAGCACGGCTCGTGCCGGATCAGGTGACGCCTCTGTCTCGAAAGATCAAGAGGTACATTCAGGGCTTACCGGTGGATGTTCGCAGGCATATGATCGTCGCCCGGCCAAGCACGTTTAGGTCGGCGGTCGATTTGGCGGGGAGGCTATATGATGAGCGGGAGGTGGTGGTGACTG
>BJCM01269356.1:0-10808 GCA_018326385.1 Flaveria bidentis
CAGTGCTTTTAAATGACATGAATGGTTTTGTTAAAGTTTAATTCCGCTGCTTAAATTCGTATGTTTGTATGTTTTATATAATTATCATGGTGAATGACCAATTGTGAGGTCTCCGGAAAACCGGGGCGTTACACCTGTCTTGCACGTACTTATGTATTCAGGATTTCTAGGTAACCAGTGATGGGTTGTCTTTTGGTCTAGCATTCGATTTGCATTATCTCTTGCACACGCTTAAGGTGAGTTCACTACACCTCTTTTAAATACTCATTTGGTAAAGAAAACTTACTTACAAATGTTTTTTATAAGTTTTGTATGCCATGTACATAATGTGGTTACCATTTAAAGTCCTTACTAGAGAAAAATATTGGGTATTACTACTAGGTCAAACAAGCCCACCCGTACAACTAGAGATTAAGTGGGTGCAACATTTCCTAAACAACTAACACATGATTTTTTAAGAGCACAACATAAATAATTTGTCATGCAAAAACTTTAAGACATTAACTATGTAGTAGATTTAAACCATGGTTTTTGAGAATGTGTTTTTCACATCTACTTTCATATGTTATGCTTTTGATTTATTTAACTTACACTTCTATAAAGTTTAAATTTATAAACTATGAGTTTCATTTTAAAAGTTTCTTTACAGGTCATTTTGAGTAACTAATGACTTAGATTCTCGTTTCATATACACACCTCACAATAAAACTCCAGTTGTGGATTTTAAGGGTGTGACACTGAGACCTAGACCAATGTTGTAAGGTCCCGTTCCCGGAATGCTTACAATTGGCCAATCATCATACGTAAAATATATATTTGCATTAAGTTATGTAAAACATTGCAGCGGAAACATTAAAAACAACATTTCATTTCATCATAAATGCTTTTGCAAATTAATACAACATTCATTACAAAACATCGTTTGTTTGCATTACAATGAAAAAACATTATACATGGGAATGCCATCCAAAATGAGCCAAGTAGCCGCCCCATGCTATCCTCAGCAATCTTTACCTGCTAACTGGAAACACATAAAAGTCAACATTGCTGAGTGAGTTCTAGTTTTAAAATAAAACATACTTTACTTCTGTACATGATCGCACATCATACGTACACATAGATAGTATGATTATTATCTTCATCATTCATTCGTTAATTTTCATTCATCCATCGTACGTCATTATCATTTACTTTCATTACTTTCATACATAACTTTCTTACGTTCATTCGTACGTTCTATTCTTTCGATGACATGTACAGTACCCCGAACATTGTGCATGATGCTGGTTACTGGGCCTGAGGTCTTTCATAGACCTCGAACATTGTTCACGAAGCTGACTCCAATACCTGGGGCAAGTACATGCACCATTTATCTTTTCTCTTTCATTCTGGATCAATGTCATATGCTATACGCCGAACATTGTGACGAAGCTGACTCCAGTACCTAGGGTAAGTGGCAAGGATCGCATATATATGATCAATCATAAGGATTAGACGCCGATGTACATCCTTCCGGGGTTAGCTAACCCGCACACAGTTGAGCTAACACCCTTCATTGGGTGTGAACCTCCATACATTTGCTTGCAAGCCTTTCTTACTTTTATTCGTTCATTAATGCATGAATTCTTTCAATACGTTCCTCTTTTCATTATCTTCGACTTTACATTACATAATATGTTTCATTTCATTCATTAACATTCAACGTAAAGCCACGGGAAAGATGTTTATATAAAATAAGAAACATAAACATGAACATACAAAACATCACCATACAAGGCACCATCATACATACATAACCCATCACTTTATTCTTGGACTTTATTTCCTTTCTTTCTTTTCCTTCACTTTATTCCTCTTTTCTTCACTTTTAAAATTACCGGATGTTACAAGTCCACTCCCTTATATAGGTTTCGTTCCCAAAACCTGTTATTCTTCAAACAATCATGGGTAATGCTATCTCATTTCCTCTTCTGTCTCCCATGTAGACTCGAATCCCTACCTGTGCTTCCACTGTACACGCACAATAGCAACCACTTTATTCCTTAACATCCTCTCTATACGATCAATGATCGCCACTGGTTGCTCCATATAATTCAGCCTTTCATCTACCTCGATATCCTCTAGTGGTACAACCATATCTTCGTCTACTAAACACTTTCTCAGATGAGATACATGGAATGTCGGGTGAATTCCACTTAACTCATCTGGTAACTCCAATCTATAGGCCACCTCTCCTATTCGAGCAATGATTCAGAAAGGCCCTATGTACCTTGGGCTCAACTTGCCCGCTTTCTGAACCAAATGATACCTTTCCAAGGTGAGACCTTCAACATGACTCTATCACCCACTTGGAACTTAGTCGGTCTACGACTTTTGCCTATATGTAGCTGCCTTCATAAAGGCCTTGATCCTTTCTAGCTTCTCAATTGTAGCCTCGACCACCTTGACGCTCCCTAACTCTTTATGGCCAATATCCCCCCAACACACGGGCATTCTGCATCTCCAACGTATAGCATCTCATAAGGGGGCATACCAATGTTGGCATGATAGCTATTGTTATACGAGAACTCAGCTAACGGTAAGTGGTCAACCCAACTTCCGCCAAAATCAATGACGCATGCCTGAAGCATATCTTCCAACGTCTGAATCGTCCTTTCCGACTCACCATCCATCATGGAATTTCTTCACAAGTGGAATTTCTATAAGCCGTGCTTATATGTAACCTCATCCCCATCGCATCGTGGAATTTCTTCCAAAGTTAAGATGTAAACCGGGTGTCACGATCTGAAACAATTGACACCGGCACACCATGACGAGTCACAATCTCCTTGATGAACAGATTTGCCAACCTCTCGGATGAATATGTCTCGCGAATCGGTAGGAAGTGAGCACTCTTCTTCAAACGATCAACTATCACCCATATAGCATCATACCCTTGCGCGGTACGCGGAAGCTTCGTAATAAAGTCCATGGTGATATGCTCCACTTCCATTCCAGTATATCCTAAGGTTGGATGTCATACCCTCAATTTCCACAAATATGGTAATACCGTTAGGCGCGTGACATACCAGGTTCTTAGCCATTAGTTACACCAAATGACGCAACAATTACAAAACATAAATTCCAAATTAAATAAAGTTTCTTAAAATCAGAATTAAATACGAAACTTGAAAATAAATGCGGAAGGGTATAAACAATAATTTAAATGGAGCAAACACACGCAAAACTAGATATGTATGAAGTGTAGAAAATGCAAGTGTTCTTTGTTAACCAAGTAAATGATGAATGATATGAGGTGATGATCCTACTTGTGCTCACTTAAGAACATTGAAGAAACATGCTAAAGTGTCAACACAAAGTTGGTGAGTTCACAGGTTTTGATAAACAAAACAAAATAATAACTGATAGAGTAAACAAAATAATATCAGTAGATAGCTAGTCTATTCAACAAGTTACTAAGTGTATGAAGTTCGCAACCAACGCTGACAACATAAAGAAATGCCTCGGCTATCAATACCGGTCACAACAACAGAAATTAGGTCAATTAAACACCCATTTGGCGAACGTTGGGCTAGCGCGACTAGCCCGGGTGGGGTTTGTCAAACCCAGTAGATCTACTCAGAATTACCTCACTAAAGTACATATATTAATGGTTCGAAAGTGAGGACTTAAATATGGTGTCACACTACTAAACAAGTACTATTACATTAATACTGATCAAATGAAAATACGTTTAGAACACACGTTTCTTTCACCCCAAAGAAAATAGGTAAAGCGGGGCTGAGAACTCACATTGAATGCACAACAAATCAGTAATGCAATACAAAAGCTTAGGTTTACAAATAACCTGAATTTCAATTAATATTGAATTAATAAAACATATTAACTATTAAAATATACAGTTTCATGTTCCTAGCTCGGTTACAATGCAAGCCATCGGTAATTCCCCATTCCCAAGCCGACACAATCACACAAAATCTCATGCATCAAAATGAAAAGATGATTCATACGTGATGCATTTGTAGTAATATATTTTTACATATATAGATTTATACATGATATAACATATATCCATATATAACACATGCATCAAATATGCATATTATATATATAACACTCACAAAGCAAATATGCTATAAAGTATATAGAATACATAATATAACAATCAAGTTGCCATATGATAACAATAAAAAAAATAACATAAAAAAGAACCAAACACACATCCACACCTATATGTATACATGACACATCCACATGCATAAGAAAACCCACGTACAATGCCATCCAACCAGTCTTCATGCCCACATATATATATAATAAAATATACACCTAAAACACCTATGCACAAAACATTATATATCTATATTACTCATATACATTGCGCACATACACATTTGATTAACTATGATACACACATAGAACATACACACGACACACACACAGAACATATACATACATACATACATAAATACATAATGAACACACACACAATACAAACTCTAGGTTAAATCTCAAAACCAATCGCTACCGAGACCCGAAACAAGGCCATAACCACGGGGAATGAACTTGAATCGACAATCATAACCTAAAATCCGAAACCAATCGTATGAAACTAACAAAAGACGTACCGCATGATGGATGAGAGATGGTTGCGACCGGAGGTTGTTGAGAGGGAGGGAGAAGTTGCCGTAGGAGATATGAAAACTAGGGTTACGGTGGTGGTTATGTGAATTGGAAAGAAAACGTGGGTCGGGATTAAGATATATTATAGTCTAACTTAAATTTAAGTTGACATTTTTGGTCCCTCAACATTGTGAAGTTTTAATTTATTATTATTTTTTAGCTTAGTAATTCTTTTGTTAGTTTAAGGTTGAATATTAATACCAACAATAATCATTAATATTTGTTAAGGTTAAATAAGTAATATCAAGTGATGGGAAAAGATTAACTAATGGAAACGTGGTTAACCTGAGAAACACGTATTGTCACATTGGATCTTTTCATACGGTTTTTGATGCTCTACCTTCACTTGTAAGCAAGTAAGGCACTTACTCACATACTCTGCAACATCGCGTTTCATACCCGGCCACCAATAATATTTCATCATATCTTGATACATCTTCATAGTACCGGGATGAATGGAGTACCGAGTTTTATGAGCATCATCCTTAATCTTCCAACGTAAATCCCCGAAACGCAGAATCCACATCTGTCTGAATCGAGTTCTAACACCAAGTGTGTTTTCACCCAACTCTGCGACCAGGCCTCTCATTCTTTCAGAGTTAAGATGATCTTCCTCCAATTCCTCATCTTGAAACTCCTTGACCTGCTTCATTACATCAGAGGTCATGACCAACTGGCAAGCCTTCACCCGAATCGGCTCGGGTCTCTCCTTTCGGCTAAGGGCATCCGCCACCATGTTGGCTTTGCCCGGATGGTAATGGATCTCGCAATCATAATCCTTTATGAGCTCCAATCATCTCCTCTTCCTCATGTTCAAATCTTTCTGCTCGAAGAAGTACTTCAAGGTCTTGTGGTCGGTTAATATGGTGCACATCGTCCCAAACATGTAATGCCTCCAAATCATTAACGCGAAGACCACAACTGCTAGCTCCAAATCATGAGTAGGATAATTAACCTCATGAACTTTCAACAGTCGGGATGCAGAGGCTATAACTTTTCCTCGCTGCATCAAGACACATCCCAACCCCGAATATGAAGCATCGGAATAAACCACCAAATCTTCGCTTCCATCGGGTAGCGACAAGACAGGAGCTTGAGTCAACCTCACCTTTAACTCCTTAAACTCCTTCTCTTGAGCTTGAGCCCATACAAACTTTACATCCTTACGGGTCAAATTAGTTAACAGAGAAGCTATCTTAGAGAAGTTTTGAATGAATCTTCTGTAATTGCCCGCCAAACCCAAGAAACTACGGATCTCGGATGGCATCGTTGGAGACTTCTATTACATTACCGCCTCCACCTTTGTCTGGTCTACCATAATTCCCTCAGGATTCACCACATGACCAAAAAACAGAACCTCGCGTTGCCAGAATACGCACTTGGAGAACTTGGCATACAACTTCTCCCTTCTCAACGTCTCAAGAACCTCCAGAATATGACCAACATGCTCTATCTCACTCTTCGAATAAATCAGGATATCATCAATAAACACAATCACTGATTTATCCAACATCGGCCAACACACTTGATTCATCAAGTCCATAAAAGCAGCTAGCGCGTTGGTCAAGCCAAACGACATAACGAGAAACTCGTAGTGTCTATAACGTGTGCGGAATGCTATTTTAGAAATATCTTGTTCCATAACCTTCAACTGATTGTAGCCAGATTGAAGGTCTATCCTTGAAAACCAACTGGCACCCTAGAGCTCATCAAATAGATCATCAATTCTCGGTAAGGGGTACCGATTCTTCACTGTCAGCTTGTTCAACTCACGGTAATCTATACACATCCTCGTGATACCGTCCTTCTTCTTTACAAATAAGATCGGAGCACTCCAAGGAGAGATACTCGGTCTAATGAACCCCTTATCAAGCAACTCCTGCAATTGCTCCATCAATTCCTTCATCTCGGTCGGAGCCAACCGATATGGTGCCTTAGCTACAGGTTGGGCACCCGGTATCAAGTCAATCTGGAACTCGATCTCGCGGTCAGGTGGCACTCCTAGTAAATCTTTAGAAAACACGTTCGGAAAGTCACACACTACCGGCACGTCGGTCAGTTGTGGTATTGGCGTATCCACATCCTTTACGTAGGCCAAGTAAACACTACATCCACCCCTCATGCATTTTCCCGCCACCGCCATTGAAATCACTTTCGGAATCGTCGTGACTCGATCACCGTAAACCGTCACCGAACTCCTGTCGGTCGCTGTTAGGCTAATCATCTTCTTGCGATACACAATGTTCGCCTCGTGGTTCACCAACCAATCCATTCCTAGGACTACCTCAAACCCACCTAAGGTCACCACGTACGGTCTAACAAGAAACTTGTGACCTTCTAACTCTACATCAAAACCCTTTATCATCTCAGAGATCCTGACAGACTTACCTATGGCAGTTTCTACATCGAAGAGCATATCTATATTCATACTACTAACAGGCAATTTAGCACAAAAAGTAGCAGAAATAAAACTCTTACTAGCACTAGAATCAAATAACACAGAGGCTAAAGTTTGGTTTACTAGAAACGTACCTGACATAACATCAGGGTCCATCCTAGCCTCCTCCTACGTCATCGTGAACGCTCTGCACTCGCCCTCTGCCCTTCTCCTCCAGGCTTCTTCACTCTCGAACCTTCAGCCCTTGGCTTCTTGCAGTCCCTACTCATGTGACCCTCCTTGCCACAAGTATAACACCTCCTTACTTCGCAGTTCTTCGCCACATGTTTGGTCCTCCCACAATGGAATCAAACATTGGATCTCACTCTATATTCCCCGATGTGCTCTTGTCCACACTTAACACACCTCCTCGACCCCGCACCGGATGTGACCACACGTCAGTCATCCACCCGTGCACCTTTGTTGCTTGGAGCGGCTTCGCCACGTCCAAATCGCTTCTCGTTCCAATTCTGATCACCACCACCTTTCTTGCTAGCTTCTGTCGCCACCACAGTTCTTTAATCATACAATCTTCCCGCCAAGTCAACTACCAATCTAAACGTGCTTGGCCGGGTAGCGATCATGTGCCTTCGGATATCCGCGGCATCCCTTGAATGTATCTCTTGATCTTTCATGACAACGGTGTCACTTGATCCGACACCAGACATGCCATCTCATTAAACTAGGTGGTGTATTGCTGATGGGTCATAGTCCGCCTCTAACTGCAGGAACTCCCGCTCAACTTTGTCCATCTCATGGTGAGGACAAAACTCCTCAATCACCAACCTCTTCAGCCCTGCCCACTTCATCCTTCCTATCGCCTGACTACCCTCGGCTAGGAAGATATTGTCCCACCAACACAGAGCCAAGTCCACAAACGAGTGGGTAGCAAACTTCACCTTCTGGTCCTCTTGGCACTCACTGATATCCAGTACATCCTCCATTTCCCGCACCCACCGGTGAGCAACAGCAGCAGTTCCTTTACCATCAAAAGTAGGGGGCTTGAATCTTTGAAATGCCCCGTAGTTGCAGCCTCGTGCCGCCTCTAGCGCAGGCTCTTCATCCTCTTCTTCATCATAGTAGAGAACCGTCTCAATCTCCGGTCGCTCCCGTCATCCCGAGGACCTGTCCCTCTCCCTTCTTTCTCCTTCCCTTACAACCTTTATCACTTCGGTCACCACAGACAGTAGGATCGTCTACATGACCTGATGCACCTCCTCTACAACAACCTCGAGGCCCTTAAGTTAGCACTCTTGTCTTCGCCCTCTGGATGAGGGGTCTCGGATTCTTCATGAACCACCTTGTTGGCTCTAGGCCTTCCTCTTTTGGCCCGCAGTTCAGCACCACGTCCACCACGACCTTCACCACGCGAAGCTTTCGATGATCTACCACCGGCCATCCTCTAATCACAATATAAGATTCAAACACCAAAACAATCATTCAAGGGAATAGCTCAGTTTATGTCAAGTATAGTAAGTCCCTAATTTCAGTGGCCAGTTGTGATTAGCCACTTACTTTACTCTTCATACCCCAAACATTACCTATCCTGACAACATTAGTATCTAAATCTACTAAAACATTACATTACCTTTTATTCGTTATAACATTTTCATTACTATTGCACGTGATCGCACATCATACGTACATCAAGGTAATAATTATTATCTTCATCATCGTTCGTTGCTTACATTTCGCACGTTTCACACACTTCGTAAATTTATTATCTATCACTTCTATCTAGGTCCTATACTTAACCCCCCTCTTGAGCACAAAGCTATATCATCTAGGGTTAAGCAACGAGTGTTGGATCTTGTATGCCCAAGACATATACAAGATTGATGTGGTTAGTATGTTATGATCCAAGTCGGATCATACCCAATAACAAGCTAAACAAACACCAATATATGTTTATTTGTTGATGAGATCACACAAATAAATATTGACACCAATTTAGAAAATGGGTTTTCTAAAACCTTGCTTTTGTAAAAGAACAACATTATGTGGATAATTTGTTCATGAGAAATTGTTTGTTTCATTATTTAAGATAGTTAAATAATAACAAACAAAGTGTGTTATTGTTATAAAATTAAAAGAGGTTTTAATTTTATAAAAATTAAGGGCTAAGAGTGTAACATTTTATAAAAACTAAAATGAGGGAAACCCTTTTTCAAGGGATATTTTCGGCCGCCCTTAGTGGCATTGGAAACCCCTTTTTTGGTCTTGGCTTTTGCAAGTCATTAGACGAGAACACTATTCCATCATTTCACCTTTCTCTCTCACACACTTCTCTCTAACTCAAGCAAGAACTCTCTCAAAGTGTGGCTGAAAATTTAGATTTTGCAAGAAGAAAGGCTGAAATTTTCGGATTATTGAGGAGCTACAAGGAGAGTTCTTTGGTGTTGTGCTCCCTAACTAGCTAGGTGTTTGGAAGAGCTTGTGGGTATCACTACATGAGGCCTCCTCCTTTCAAGGCTAGACACATTCAAGAACATCATCATCTACTTATTTTTCATCTACAACATCTTGTTCTAGAAAAGTTGATTCTATGAACTCCCTATGGTTGTTTTGTTATGTTTGATAGCATATTATTTCACATACATTATGATCCTTATTCTTGGGTTTTGTTTATGTTTTATATGGTGAAAATTTTCAGATTACTAATCATAAGTTAAACCTATATTCTGCTGCGATTTTTCAAGTTTAAATGGTTAAACTAGCTTGTTTTACATGTGACAAAACCCAAAACTTTGAGCATTTGAAGTTCAATGTGCTTGAGATACTCAAACTCAATGTACTCAAAGGATAAAGGAAGAAGTGCATCTGCCTGGTGGAGACCTATGGCACTAAGTTAGTTGATCATGTTGATCCTATTAGTTTCTTTGTCTACTTGAGGTTCTTATGGTGCAACAGTCTCCTCCACAGGGCTTTCTTGAATCAGTGAGAGAGTAGGAACATGTTTCTAGAGCCTTTTCAGTCTCTTTTCCTCTTTGATCTGAAGAAGCAATCTTGCATCCTTTACTTCCTTCTTTTCTCTTGACAATTTCATGTCAGCCAGTTCATTTAATTCTTCTTAGGGGAGGGAGATAATATTATCAATATCCTAGTTCCTGGTCTGTAAGCAAGCAATCTTGAAACCCTTAGAAGTCTCTTTCTTGGTCATGTGAAGAGTGCCTTTTGGATTATAAGGACAATCCTTAGCAAGATGAGAGGTACTCTCACACATAACACATTCCATTTTCTTCTTCCTAACAACCTTATCTGTGAACAAGGCTGAACTTGATCACTTTCCTTCTCCACCTTTATCTTTGCAAATTTAGTGAAAGTCCTTTTAAGGTGAGAACTTCCTTTGGAGTTGGATGGTTCAGGTTGTGCAGAAGTGGTACACAACTGATCAGCCTTCTTCTTGCTGCTGGGATGAGTTGACACTAAACTAGAACTCGTGGTATTAGAGTTCAAGTTAGTATCTTCAGTCTTTACCACTTCAAATCCTAAAGAGATAAAAACTTGCTTCTGCTTAGAGTTGAAGGTGGCCTTGATCTCTTGAGCTTTCTTTGCTTTTCACTTGCTCTTCCTGATCAACTTCTTTCTTAAAGAATTTGTTATCCCAGTCATTCTTACTCTCCTCAGAAGGATAATGACCCTTCTTAGAATCCTCTTCTTCATTCTTCTCAGAGGCATTCTCCACTAT
>BJCM01269359.1:4972-28434 GCA_018326385.1 Flaveria bidentis
ATTCAGCTTCACATGTTGACAGAGCAACGAAGGTCTGCTTCTTACACTGCCAGGTGACTAACCGTCTACCAAAGAACTGACATCCCGCTGATGTTGACTTGTAATTCATTTTGCAACTGCCATAATCCGAGTCACTATATGTTGTAAGCGCAAAGTCATCGTCATGAGGATACCACAATCCAAGTGTTGGAGTACCCTTCAGATAACGGAAAATCCTTTTGACTCATATGAGATGGTTGACTTTTGGTTTCGCCTGATATCTGGAACAAAGACACGTCGCGTACATGATATCAGGTCGTGAGGCTGTGAGGTACATGAGAGATCCGATCATTCCTCTGTACACGGTGGCATCAACCAGATCACCATTTTCGTTGGATGCCACGTCATGGTTTGTAGCAAGTGGAGTTCTAGCTGTAGAAGCATTCTCCATATTAAACCGACTGAGGATATCGCCTACATACTTGGTCTAATGTAGAAATATTCCCTTCGGTGTCTGATCCACCTGTAACCCGAGAAAGAACTTCATCTCCCCCATGGCACTCATTTCAAATTCTGCTTTCATGACAGATTCAAATTCTTTACATAACTCTTTGTTTTTGGAACCGAAGATTATGTCATCAACATAAATCTGTACCAGTAGTAAGTCGCCATCTTTTTCTTTGATGAAAAGTGTACAGTCAATAACTCCTCTGCAAAAACCGTGTTTCACCAGATGAGTTGATAGTTTCAAATACCATGCTCTAGGGGCTTGATGGAGCCTGTAGAGAGCCTTATCTAGCTTGTAAACTCTGTCCCGATGATAAGGATCCTCAAATACTCGGGTTGACTAACATACACTATCTCACGGGTTTCACCATGAAAGAATGCACTCTTGACATCTAATTGATAGACTTTGATCTTCATGTAGGATGCATAAGCTAGAAATATACATATTACTTCCATCCTTGCCACTAGTGCAAACACTTCATTGTAATCTATGCCTTCGACTTGTCGAAATCCTTGAACTACAAGTCGGGCCTTATTCCTGGTTATTACACCTTTGTCATCTTTCTTGCATTCTAGTGCCATTTAGTGCCAATCGCCTTAGCACCTTTAGGTTTGTCCACAAGGGTCCACACTCCTAATTTCTTGAACTGTAGGAGTTCTTCTTGCATTGCACCGACCTATGCCGCATCGTTTAACACTTCACTAATGTATTTTGGCTGAAATTGAGACACAAAACATCGATATGCTCCATCGTGAAGGTATCCCTTTTCCATTACCGAGGCATAATCAGTTGTGTATAGCTGATTTCAGGTGTGTACTCCCAATCTAACATCCCCAATGACATTGTCCAATGGATTATAAACATTTAGCCGAGATCCAGGAGTTGTTGGAATAGCCACCTCAGTATCCAGATTGTTAAACGCAAGTTCAGGATTTGTAGCCATTGAAGTATGAGGTTCAAAAATATCAGAGGCATCAGGATTTGATGCTTGTGTACTTTTATTGGTAGTAACCTATTCCCCCTGGTCCACCTGTTTAGTCTCCACTTCTTCATCATCCGAGGAGGAATCGCTTACATCAAGTGTTCTCCCTAAAGGATTAGAAGATTCACCTTGTGGAGTTGATGTTGTCGAGTCTAGTGGCTGTGTGTCTAGAACATCATACATCATTCTAGTCGTTAACTCATCATCCGGAAGGGAGGGAGGTATGTTGAAGGACTTAAAGAATCCATCATAGTCGAAGAAGAATGAAGGTCCCTTTCAGGCTGGGGGGTGGTGTATCTCTGAACATCAACGTTGCACCACACTTCTACCTTACCCGTTGAGTTGCTATAAACTCTCTTGTTCGGTATATTGTATCCAAGAAAGATCCCTTCTTCAGCCTTCTCACTGAACTTCCCAGACTGAGTTTTCTTTAGTAGTGTGCATTGTGCGCCAAACGGTTCTAAATACTCCAAATTAGGTTTACGTCGCTAGAGTAGTTCATAACACGTTTTCCCATGTCGCTTGACCACAAAGACTCAATTGAGCGTGTAACATGCATTTGCCACGGCCTCATTCCAGAATTGAATAGGCAGTTTTGAGTCAGCTAGCATTGTTCTTGCTGTCTCTATCAAGCTCTGATTCTTTCGCTCAGCAACTCCATTCATCTGTGGTGTGTAGGCAGACGTAAATTGATGTAAAATCCCTTTCTATTTACAGAACGCCTCCATCCACTGGTTATTGAACTTTATGTCGTTGTCTGATCGAATCTGTCTAACTTTCAGCTTGTAGAGTGATTCCAATGTAGTTACTAGATGTTTGAATGATTCAAAAGTTTCTGATTTTGCTTTCAGAAACATCACCCAAGAGAATCTTGAGTAATCATTTGTTACTACATAGCAGTACAAATCACCATCAATACTTTTAGTACTGACAGGACCAAACAGATCCATGTGTAGAAGTTCGAGAGGCATATCTATAGAGTTAACTTTCTTTTCCTTATGAGCCTTCTTGGTTTGTTTCCCTTTCTTGTAAGCTACACAGAAGTTAGGAAGCTAAAAGTTCTTAACATTTACACCATTCACTAGATCATTCTGAATCAAGTGATTCATCTTTCTAGGATTGATTTGTCCTATTCTCCTATGCCAAGAGATTGAGTCCCTCTCTATTGCCTTTGACAAGAAGCATTGAACTATGTAGTCAGTTGTGGATGTTTTTTATAGATCCAATACATATAAGTCATTATATTTTGAAGCTGACATGAGAACCTTATCCTCTTCAATCACATAGTACTTCTTCAACATGTAGCACTTCTTGTTGTCAAAAAAAACTTTGAAGCCTTTGTCATAGATCTGGGAGACTGAAAGCAAGTTGTTCTGTAGTTGTTGAACGTAGTTGACCTTATCAAACTTGACTTTTTGGTTTCCCACTTCGCCATGAGCAGTGATATATCCTCATTTGTTGCCAGCAAATAATACATGTACTCCTTTAATTTGTTTGACGTTGAAGAGGAGAGACAAGTTCCCGGTCATGTGCCTAGACACCCCATTATCAACAATGCAGGCATTTGTGATAGCACTGTAGCGGACACCCTGCACATTAAAAGGAAATGATCAGTTTAGGTTTGGGACCCAAGTCTTAACTGGCTTGGGTGACCCAGAGGAATCACACATCAAAAATTCAACCCACTGTCCACTTGAGGATGAGGGCATATCGTTCTTCTTATTATTCTCATTATCAGACAACGCATTTGACTTATCTTTCCATAAGCCAGTTTTGTGTAAGGCCAGTTTATGATAAACAGACGACTGGCTTAGAGTTTGAACTTTAGGTTCATTAGTTCTCTTAGGAGGAGTAATGGAACTCCTTTTAGAAGAACTTTTTTTTGTATCATAAAGTTCAATCTTCTTTCTGGAAGTTAGATAATAAGGACAATCAAAGAGATATGTCCTCTTTTTCTGCAACTGTAGCATGATCGTCCTTCTACATGTTGAGAAAACTGTTTATGTGGGGTTGAATGTGATATAGGTGCGACATGAGTCTGGTTGGTTTTAGTCACTTCTCATTTAGATGTATCACCTTATTTAACAAAATTAATTGTTTTGATGTTTTGAACATCTTTAACATGCCCTTTAGTTGGACTTTGATGACTTACATGTGTGTGGTTAACTGGTTTAGTCAGTTTGGGTTCTGAAATAGAATTTTGTGAACCTGACTTTACATTAACCCTTTTAAATGTATCAACTAAGTTCTCAACGGGCATCTTGCCTTATGATTTCAAAGTAGCCTCCTTCTATTTAGTGACAGATTTCACCGGTTTACCCGTGGAATCAGGATCACTAACCAAAGGAGTGGAGACCACATAATCCTTTACTGGGTTATTATTTACAAGTCTACATTTTGTATTTAAAATGGTCTCATGTGGTGGTGGAACTACTTTGTAACCCAACCCTTCCCCATTATTTCGTTCTTTCAATAAGTGTTGAACTATGTGAGAAGAACTGGTCTAACTATGTAGTTTTTGTTTTAAAGAATTAACTTTGACTTCTAAAACTGCTTTTTCTTTCTTTGTTTCTTCCAAAGAATTTAAATAAAAATTTATATCATTTTCTTGATTGAAAGCAATAACCTCGGTTTACCTTAGTTGTTTACCCAAAAGTTCTATTTTTTCTTTGTAACTGCACTCATTTTGTTTTAAAATACGGTTAGCTTCAGTGCACAGTTGTAAATCATTTACCAAGTTATCATTGTGGTCTAATAACCTAGAAAATTTCAAATAAATGCTTTCTCTAAATTTGTCACATTTAATACAAGCATGTTTTTCAAACAATTGGTCTTTAGTACTTACCTGTGAGGAATCGGTTGAATAAGCCATCAATGCAGAGTTAGACTCTTCAGTTGATGGAGATTCTGAACTTGTTGCTCTCAGCTCTTCCTCAACTAAGTGATATACCATGTTCATAGCTTCTTTAGTATCTGATATTACTTGCTAAACTGTGATCTCACCTTCACTTGCAGAACCATCATCCAGTCCTCAACACAGGCAATGTTTGATTCACCCAGAGACACAAAACGAAAGGTCCAGTCTTGCCCTTCATCATATTGAGTGGTCAAGGCCTTTGTCTCGTTACTTGAAGTTGTAGCTCCACTCATGGGTTTGTCTTGACGGTTGAAGGTGGAAAATGGATTTCCATTTCCTATTTTCTTGGGCTTTACACATTCCCGTTTAAAATGCCCCTTTTCACCACAATTAAAACAAGTGACTTTGGTTTTGTCAAAGCCAAACATTGTGTCCTTTGTGGCTACAAGATTCTGTCATGTCTTCTTAACGAACTTTTTCACTCATCTAACTGCACTTGCAAGAGCCCACATGATATCCATCCTTTCCAGCTCGTTCTCGTCAACCTGCTCGTAGTCTTCATCTGTAAGATGACAATTTCCAATCTTTCCAGCAAGTATACCATCATACGATTGTACCACTGCTGCTAGAAGATCCATATGCTTCTTTGCAACCTCCACTGTTATATTACTGAGATTCTCGGTCTTCAACTTCGTAGTATTGGCTTCAGGCACTATGTGTTGAGTCGATGATGACCCAGACGTTTCTGATCCTGAAGAAGTGGATTGGGAGGGAGCCGCGGAACTGGACACAAATGATGTTTGTAGTGGTGCTCCTGAACTGGTTGGAGTGGGGAATGAGTTGTAAAGTGCAGGATTCTGATCGTAGGATCCTTTTTGTGACTTGTACTTCATTCTCAGTTCCTCTTCTCTTAATTTCCAGATGAAGTCATTTATGTCTAACTTTGCAAGAATATCATTATGTCTCAGATTAGACACAAATGAATCCCATTTATTTGGCAACCCGTCTGCAAAACTTGACACTTTATCTTCCATTGACGTTGTTACACCATAAGTGTGCAGCTCACTCATCAGATGGTAGAATCCGCCAATTATGTCATCCAAGCTCTCCTTCCCTATCAAAGAGAAGTTATCAAACTCCTTTTTGAGAGCCTTAGCCTTCAGAGCCTTTAACATTGCATTCCCATCACATCTCTTTTCCAATGTTTCCCATAACTTTTTCGCCTGCTTGTTCTCAGAGAACTGATGAAAGATATCTTTTGGTATCGACTAAGTCAACAGGGCATACACTTTCTTTTCTGCATTGTACTTAACCTTCTGGCTGTCATTCATTCCTCCCAGAGTTAGCTTAACTCCATCAGCACCGACTGGCATCGTGTAACCTGTCTCAATGGATGCCCAAAGATTGGGATCAACTCCATTTAGATATATCTCGAACCTCTGCTTCCATTATGGATAGTCATCTAATGTTATAAGCTTTGGTGGTTTATTATGATACCACTTGTTAGGACCGTGTACGTATGGAATACTAACAGCTTATGCATTTATAACGAATTAAATAGTGCGGAATCCTATTTGATTAGCGATCCAATCAGTGAGAACACTTACCCAATCGATATAAGATTGAAACTAAATGTTATGAACGAGTAGAAATCAATCAAGATTGATTTATGAAGTTGGACAGGCTTCCTTGGATGTTCTAGATGGCTAGGGTTCATAAGCATATCAAGTGTTTCTCAAGTTCTTCAAGTGTCTCTACAGGGTTTATTATGATTCGTAATTTCATTTTCCAGAAGCAGAAGGTTCTGGTTGTGAGAGTCCTTTCCGGTAATGAAGGTAGTTAATTGATCTTCCATTTCTATAAACTTTGAACTTTAGAACAAGACTAGTTCACTCGTGCGATTGGACAAATGCGGATGAGTCAATCGTGCGATTGAACAAATGCGGATGAGTCAATCGTGCGATCGGACAAATGCGGATGAGTCAATCATGCGATTAGACAAATGCGGATGAGACAATGCGGGTGACTCAGTCGTGCAATTGGAAAAATGTGGATGACTCAGTCGTGTGATTGGATAAATGCGGATGACCAATGCGGATGACTCAGTCGTGCAATTGGACAAATGCGGATGACCAATGCGGATGACTCAGTCGTGCGATTGAACAAATGTGGATGATTAATACGGATAGCTTAGTCGTACGAATGAACTAATGCGGATGACTAATGCGGATGGCTCAGTCGTACAAATGGACAAATGCGGATGACTCAATCGTACGAATGAGCTATTCATGCAACTGAAGGCAGCTGTGTTTGTAAATTTTCGAATTTTGACACTTTGACACGAATTACAATTCGCCCAGAAACCCTAATATGCCGTATTACAAAAAACTTCAACTTTAATGCCTATAAACATCGGAAAAAACCTATGGACCCAAAAAGATGACTCTTTTGAGTTAAAACATGAGGTTTGACATAATTCTAATTTAATTAAACGCAAAATCAAGAACCTGGCTCTGATACCACTTGTCAGGACCGTGTACGTACGAAATACTAACAGATTCTGCATTTAAATCAAATCAAATAGTGCAGAATCCTATTTGATTGGCGATCCAATCAGTGAGAACAATTACTCGATCGACATAAGATTGAAACTAAACATTATGAACGAGTAGAAATCGATCAGGATTGATCTATGAAGTTGGACATGCTTCCTTGGGCGTTCTAGACGGCTAGGGTTCATAAGCATATCAAGTGTTTCTCAAGTTCATCAAGTGTCTCTGCAGGGTTACATTTTTCCACGAATTAAGTGGTATTTATAGCTTATGGGTTTCCAATCGTTTGACCGAACAATTAGCATGGTTCAGTCGTGCGACTGAATCATGCGATTGATCTATACTCACGTGACTGAAGGTTCAGTCGTGCGACTTAGTCAATCTTATGTCTCAATCGTGTGACTGATCCAGTCTCCTGGTTTAGTCGTGCGACTGGTCCATTCGCATGATGTATTCATGTGTAAGACATGAAAGACTTTATATTATGCACATACACTAGGGACATATGTATCAACAGTTTTACACCATGCATCAGAATTATTCTAAGTGTAAAATCTTTCAAAGCCAAGACCAACATCTTCTGAAGCTAAAAGAGAAGTCTTTTGAAGCTTTAGAGACAAAGTCTTCCGAAGTCAAGAAGTGAAGACTGATTTCTTCCGAAGACTTTTGATACATGTTTTATCTGATGTACTTTTCCAAAATGCAGGACCACTTTCCTTTATAACTCTGAAGACTTACCAACTTACATAAGTTGGTGAAAAGGTCCGTCCTTTTGGTAACTGTACATTAAAGTCTTCAGTCTGTTGCTTTCTACTTTATGTACTTTTATCCTTTTTGTAATATATTAGGATGTAAGCTATGGCATGTTATAGTCACTAGTGAAAAAGTAATCTGTCTTTTGACTCTACATTTGATTTTGTTGTTGTTTAGTGCAAATCTTTCTAGCTAGCTTTCTAAGCATGGCTGGTTGTAGGATGTAGTATAAAGTATCTCAAGTATTTATATCTTTCCTTATGCTTTAATGCTTGTAAAAGAACTTGAGAGTAATATACAACATTCTTAAAAACCAATACTCTTGTGTTGTTCTTGTTTATCTCATACTTACTTGTGTTCTAAGTATCATACTATATTATTTTTAGTTCCCTATTTGATCTATTAAGTGTTCTTAGCCATACTCTCTTCACAGTGTGTTGTGTTGTAAGTGGCCATCCCTTAAACTGTCCTTCATACCTTGCCTAGCAACAACCCAGATCACCTTGTTTTAATAGGCTAGGTCACTTTGCTTCATGACAGACCAAGTCAACCTTGCCTTACATCTGGCCAAGTCACCTTAGTGGATGATAACTCAAGTTATATCGCCTTATATTGGCTAAATCCCTTTATAGGACATAAGGCTAAGGTCATTTGGTCTAGTAAGCGCCAATATGTTATAGGACATAAGTGTTGGGTTTCAACAATAGAATAAACTGAAGCTTACCAAATCATAATTACAGCCAACTGAAGATCACATTGTACGAGTTCAGAGACCAAGTTGATTACAACAAAAAAAGACAATTCAACATGAGAAAGTCAACATCAAGACAATTAGAAAGTCAAAATTAGCTCATGTTTTAATATTAGTATAAATAGACCCACTAGTGCATTTTTGCAAGTGTGGCTTTTATGTGTATTTCTCATGGTGTAAATCACCATCCAAGGAGAAATCCTCTCCTTTGTGTGGGTTTAATTTCACCAGCCATCTATGATTCTCATTGTAACTTGTTTATCAACATTAATGAAATCATAACATTATTATTATCCATCTCTTTGTTCTTTGATTCACACACGTCCACCCATCTTAATTTTGATTTCTAGATCTGAACGAGATGAATCCTAAGATCCAAGCTTAATGAATCTGAAATATTGATTTAGCACCAAGCATAGTCCAGACCAAAATACATTGATAAAGCCACCCAGAATAAGAATCCAAAGCAGCAAGTTGAAGTTGTTGTTCAAGAAGGAGGCTTTGACTGGAGCTTTCAGGTGGAAGATGTATCTCCAAACCAAGCATTAATGGCTGACCATGATGAAGCAAAGGTATTGGAACATCTCGGTACTCCTAAATGTATTGCTAAAGTCAACAGATACAGGTCCTACAACTTAGATATGAGATTTGATCTTGAGTCCTTAAACATCTTAAAAGCTGATTTTAGAATGGCTGAAAATGACTATAAGCTAAAGATAGAGGACTTAGAGAAAACCATTTCAGTTCTAAAACATTAGCACACTAATTATAAGACTTAGATCAAGGATCTCATAACTAAGTTGACTAAATATCAGGCTGAGCTTGTAATAAGCAAAGCCAGGGCAGAAAATTGTGTTCTTGAAGAAGAGACCTTCAAGAACATGATATCTTCCTCCCTGCATGCCAAGGTGTGTTATCAAAATAAGCAGAGACTGGGATCTAATGATATAGCTCCTCCATACACAATCTTGTCTGTAAGATCACCTAAGTGTGGAACTTGTGAAGATGAGCTTCCTTTTATAGACCCCTTGAGTGAAGAGGATGAAGAAGTGATAGTGAAGAATTCCTCTGAGAAGAGTGAAATGGAGGATTCTAAGAAGGGTCATTATCCTTTCGAGGAGAGAAGGAAGACTGTGATGACCAATTCTACAAGGAAGAACTTTATCTCTGCAGGGTTTGAAGTAGTGAAAACTGAAGACATCAACCTAAACTCTTTAACCAAAATTTATGGTTCATGTTCAAATCATCTCAGCACCAATTGCTACACAACCTGGACCATCCAACTCCAAGAACAATTCTCAGCCCAAAAGGACTGTCTCAGCATCTACAAAGGTGAAGGTGGAGAAGGGATGTGATCAAAGTCAGCGTTGTTCTCAGAAGAAGGGTCTTAGGAAGAAAAAGGTGGAATGTGTTATGTGTGGAAGTACTTCTCATCTTGCTAAGGATTGTCCATACAATCCAAGAGGTACTCTTCATATGACTAAGAAAGAGACTTCCAAGAGCTCCAAGAAGATTTCAGCTTCAGAAGGAAAACCTATTTCCTTCGAAAGCTCCAAAATAAAGTAGAAGGCAAGTGGAAAATTGCCTTCGGAAGAAATTTTGGTCTTGGAAGAAAGGAATACATTCGAAGCACTGAAGTCTGTTGCAGTGTTTGCAGGATCTTCCGAAGGCCTAGTCATCAATACTTTTGAAGTTTCAAAAGCTTCCGAAGTATTGAAGGTCAAGTCCAAACTTCCAAAGGTGGTGTGGAAGTCAAAGAAAGACCAAGTGATTGAATGTTCTCCATCAACAATAGCACAAGATCCTCAAAGCACAACTATAGAATTTATTACTGTTACATCACCTTCTACTTAATTTGATGACTCAAGACCAATAAGGCTTGGGTTTCCAAATGTAACTAATCATTTTCTTTGTGCAGGAACAGCTCAAGACAAACAAGAATGTCTTGATCATTGATAGTGGCTGTTCCAGGCACATGATAGGCAATACGTCACTACTCTAGAGCTTTGAAAGAACTGATGGAGGGCCAGTTGCTTTTAGAGGAGATGAAGGTGGTTACATTTCTGGAAGGGGCAAGGTCACAAATGGTAAGCTCAGCATTGAGAAGGTAAAATTTGTCAAGGAGCTTGGGTACAATCTTCTAAGTGTATCCTAATTTTGTGATCAGAGTCATAAAAAACTCTTTACTGAGCAAGAGTGCATTATTCTCAAGCCCAGGTTGGTCATTCCTCATGAGCATATCTTGCTCAGGGCCCCAAGGAAAGGGAACTTGTACAAGATGGATTTGCAAGAGACATCTCCCTCTAGAGAGGTTTCATGCTTTCTATCTAAAGCTAATAGTGTTGAGTCTTTCCTATGGCATAAAAGAATGTGTCATGTAAACTTTAAGAACATAAATAAACTTATTAAGAATAATTTGGTAACTAGAATGCCAAAGAAAGAGTTTACAAGTGATGATCATTGTGTTGCATGCCTGAAAGGGAAGCAATACAAGGTATCTTATAAGCCTAAAGAAAGAAACTCCATCACCACACCCTTACACTTGTTACATATGGATCTCTTTGGCCCCACCAATGTAATGAGTCTAGGAAGGACCCTTTATTGTTTAGTGATCATAGATGACTTTACAAGATTCACTTGGGTCTTTTTCCTTAAAACTAAGGATGAGACCCCTGAGATTCTAAAGAATTTCATCTTAAAGATTGAGAATCAATGTGATCACAAGGTCAAAACCATAAGATGTGATCAGGGAACTGAATTCAAGAACCAAATCCTTGATACATTTTATGACGAAAAGGATATTACAAGACAATACAGTGCTCCCACGACTCCTTAGCAGAATGGTGTTGCTGAGAGGAGAAACAAGACACTGATTGAAGCAGCAAGAACCATGTTGTCTGACTCTAAGCTGCCCATCACCTTCTGAGTAGAGGCAGTCAACACTGCCTGCTATGTGCAAAACAAAGTTTTAGTGGTTAAGACTCATGGCAAGACTCTTATGAACTTTGGCACAAGAGGAAACCTTTTATTGGTTTTCTCAAGTCATTTGGATGTCCTTGCACCATCTTGAATACCAAGGATCAAATTACCAAATTTGCTGAAAAATCAAATGATAGACATTTCCTTAGATACTCTTCTCAAGCTAAGGCTTATAGAGTATACAATCTCAGAAGTAGAATTGTTGAGGAGTCAGTCAATGTGATTTTCAATGAACACACCCTGTGTGCCTGGTTCTGGTCCTAATTGGCTATTTGATCTTGATTTAGTTACCAATTGTTTTAACAAATATTGTGAAAATGTTTCAGGATCTACAGATATCTTACCTACAGATGATCTTGACCCAAGATTTGAGCTAAGAAGACCATCAAGCTACACATCTTCAAGTCCAGTTGTAACTACTTCTGCAAACGAGGTCTCTATCAGCACAACAATGACAAATTCATCTAATACATCTAAGATGCCTTCAAATTCTAGCTCAAAGGCTCAACAACCAGATAAAGACACTTCAAATGCAGAAGACAGTGATGGTGGTGGTGATAGTGATCAAGAATTTCTTGATGCTGATAACCACTCCATAGATGAAAACATCAATGATGTTACACACTCATTGGATCAAATTTCACTTGATAAGTTGTAAGGCCCCGTTCCCAAGACGCTTACTGCTGGTCCTTTATCGCACATAAAACATATATTTTATCTTCTTACATAAAAGCGTTGTAGGGGAAACATTAAAAACAACATTTTCATTTCATCAAAATGCTTTTGCAAAATAATACAACCGTTCATTACACAATATCATTTTACATTTTATAACAATGGATGCCATCCCAAAAGAACTGAGTAGTCGCCCCGTGCCATCCTCAGCAACATACCTGCCAACTGGAAACACATCAAAGTCAGCGTTGCTGAGTGAGTTCTAGTTTTATAATAAAATATACTTTACTTCCTTCATAAAACCATTCATTACATTCGTACGCAATCACACAACATACATACAAATAGATAATATAATTATTATCTTCTATTACGTTCATTACATCCTTTCATTCATCATTGCATGTTACATTATCATTCGCTTCATTCGTTCATAACATCATTTCTTCCGTTCGTTCATTTCATACATATCGCAGTTTTCGCACAATTCGCACCTTCGCATCTTCGTACCCAAAGTACATATCGCACAAATCGCACACATGAGGTAGCCAAAATCACACGCTACATAGCACACAGTAAATACCACATTGCATGTATCGGAGCATTTACCAAAACTAAGCTCCCACTGTGTCTATAGTCCCTCATGATATCCATCATACACATCGCACAAATCGTACCAACGGAGTGGTCACCAAGACCGACTCCCTCTGTGTGTGTGAGAGAACTCTTAGGGTTTAGCCAGAATCGCACGCCATCTCATGGGTTAGCCAAGATCGCACGCTACATAATCCACATGAGGTAGCCAAAATCGCATGCTACATAGCACATAGTAAATACCACATCACACGTATCGGAGCAGTTACCACAACTAAACTCCCACTGTGTCTATGTCCCCTTATGAGTTAGCCAAGATCACACGCTAAAATACACACACAATTGAGCTAACAACTCTCAATGAGTCGTGAACCTCCTTTCTTTCTCTTGCAAGCCATCCTTACTCTCATTCATTCGTTCATTCACGCTTGCATTCATTCATTACGTTCCTTTTTTCATTATCTTCCACTTTACGTTACATAATACTTTCATTGCATTCATTAACGTTCAACGCAAACCACGGGAAGACAATCATACATAATAATAAGAAACACAACAACATACAACATCAATCACACAAGGCAACATCGCACACCCATAACATACATCATGCATAACATACAACATACACAATCACACAACATCAAACATCACACAAATCACGTGCATCACCTCAGATAACCATACGGCATCACATATCATCATGCATCGCATCATCATCATGATCAGCTCATCATCATACATCATAATACAACATCCATGCCCATCACATCATCTACAACCCTGAAGGTCCGAGCCTACGTCCGCACCTTCTCGAAAGTCAGAAAACACCATGGTCATTCAAGCGTATGGACCATATTCAGTCGCATGGTCTTCCATACGTATGAAAACACTTAGGCGAATGGACCTCTAGTCGCATATCCTCCGATCGCATATTTCCCATGCGAATGAACCTCAACCAAATGACATCCAGGCGTATGGACCTCAGTCGCATGACCTTCGTGCGAATGGCCCTCAGTCGCACACTTTTTGTATGAACCTCAATCGCACTCCTTTCGTGCATATGGACCCAGTCGCATGACCTTCATCCGCATTTCATTCAGTCGCATGACCTTCATCCGTATTTCCTTCAGTCACATAGCCCTCAAGCATATGACCCTCAGTCGCACTAATTTCGCAAGAATGAACCTCAGTTACACACCTTTCGTGCGTATGGACCTAGTCGCATGCCATTCGGACGCATGGACCTCCATTCGGTCGCCTAGCCCTAGCTGATACAAAATGCAATTCATCCCGAACTGCAGCTGCCAAGTTCGACTTCCAAACTCTTCCAAACCTCTTTCAAGCTCAAATCAACCATTCTAAACCTTAGGGAAGCATAACACGACATCATTCAAGCACAACCAAGCCCGTAATCAGACCCCAAACGAATCATACACATACACACACATACATAAGCGGGTTTACACCAAAATACCCAAAAAATGGTTTTTAGATGTGCTCTAGCCCTAAAATCATTCAAAAACATGTAAAAGAGGGGTCCTAGAACTCATACAAACAATCACGTCGAGTAGAGCTTTGATTTGACCCGCTACACTTCGATTTTGCACGCTTGAATCCACCTGAACCAAGCCTTTTCTTCTTTTTTTATCCTTCTCTTCTCCCTTGGCTGAGTTTTGCAAGAATGGGGAGGGTGTGGGCTGCCCTCCCTCTTTTATACCCCCACTCATCCAAGTTTCTTCCCGTTTTGGCAAGTTTGATCCCTCGACTTTGGACTTTATTCCTTTTTCTTCTTTCGTCGGCTTCAAAGAAAATTTTCGGGTGTTACATAAGTGTGCTGATGTGGTGGGAGAAGCGTTAATGCCAGATCTAAATTTTCTAGTTTAGATCTCTCTCAACAACTTTCTATGATCACTCAGCTAAGGATCCACAAGTCTCACCCCACCATAAACATCATTGGAGATGTTGACACTGGGGTAAGTACAAGAGGACAAACCCATGAAGCAAATGTTTGTCTTCACTCTTGTTTCTTATCCCAGATAGAGCCAAAGAAATTTGATGAGGCTCTGAAGGATGGAAGTTGGGTTGAAGCCATGCAAGAGGAGCTGCTTTAATTCAAAAGGGAGAAAGTTTGGAACCTTTATCCTCTTCCTCATGGGAAGACTACTATAGGAACCAAATAGGTATTTAGGAATAAGAAAGATGTTAGCATATTCTTGGCATTTGCTACATCCAAGAACTTCAAGGTCTATCAACTTGATGTCAAGTGTGCTTTTTATATGGGGTGATTGATGAAGAGGTGTATGTCAAACAACCACCTGGTTTTGCAGATCCTGATCATCTTGAATATGTCTGCAAGCTTGACAAGGCTCTTTATGGGCTATACCAAGCACCAAGGAAATGGTATGAGACTCTATCTCAGTATTTCTGCAAGCATGGATACAAAAGGGTTACTATAGATGGAACTCTCTTCATCAAAGGACAGGGAAATGACTTAATGCTAGATCAAGTGTATGTAGATGACATCATCTTTGGTTCCACTAATCCAAAGCTCTACAAAGACTTTGAGAAGCTGATGAAGTACACATTTGAAATGAGTGCCATAGGGGAACTCAATTTCTTTCTGGGAATTCAAGTGAAGCAAGTTGAAGATGGCATCTTCATTACTCACTCAAAGTATGTTCAAGACATACTCGAAAGATTCAACATGACTGATTGTAAGATTGCTAAGACACTCATAGCAAGAAACCACTCCCTTGGGCCTGATCTTAAGGGGGAGTATGCGGATGAACACCTTTACAAGGCAATGATTGGGTCTCTTATGTAACTCCAAACTAGCAGGTCTTATATCATGTTTGCCACATGTAGTTATGCAAGATATCAAGCCAACCCCAAGATGTCTCACCTCATCACTGTCAAGAGGATTCTAAGATACCTCAAAGGTGCCTCACCACTTGGTCTTTGGTATCCTAAGGATTCTGAATTCAATCTGTATGCTTATACAGATAGTGATTATGGTGGTTGCAACATGACTACAAATCTGAGGGATGTCAGCTTCTTGGTGGAAGGGTTGTCTCATGGCAATGCAAGAAACAATCATGTGTCTCTGTATCAATTGTTGAAGCTGAATACATTGTTGCTGCAAGCTGCTGTGCTCAAGTGATTTGGATTCAGAATCAGATGCTTGACAATGGATTAAATTTCAAGGAGACTCCCATTCACATAGACAACAATAGTGTTATCTCTATCACATAGAATCCTATGCAACACTCTAGGACAAAACACATCAATATCAGGAATCATTTAATTAGAGATAACTTTGAAAAGGGATTAATTAAACTAGTCAAAGTTAACACAAATGAACAATATGTTGATCCGTTTACAAAAGCCTTTGATGAACAGAGATTTAAGTATCTTATATCAGCTATTGGGATGATTAACTTTGAGTAGGTTTTTCTTAAAACTAATTCATATTATTTCTTAAAATCTGTGTCCTAAGTTGTCTAGTTTATCACCTTCATAAGCTCTTGTTTTCTCTGGATGAAAACCTTTTGAAGACTTTCCTCAAAATTCTAAAAAAAAAATTTTGATCCTTCGGAAGATATACTTTTACCTTCAGAAGAAACTTATGCCTTCAAAACAACTAACTGCCTAAGTAATTTTCCTTTGGAAGAAGTTTCTCAAATATCTTATGAAGCTTAAAACCTTTCTTAGGCACTTATATGTTTTCAAGGACAATTTTCTTCCGAAGCAAATTAACTCTCGGAAGCTTTGTTCTTTTGAACAAAACATCCAAGTCTTAATTCTCTTCCAAAGCAAAATTTTTCAAAACTCTTACGAAATTCTTCTGAAGTCATTTTGGCTTCGGAAGCTTTTTCATTAAAATTACTGAAGACAATTTACCTTCGGAAGCTTTTTGACTCCCCAGAAAACTACTTTTTGAGCAAAAAGTAAACTACTTTTTCAGAGGTGGGACTGACATCTGGATTTCAAAGTTTATCCTCTTTCATTAACTTTGTCTTAAATTCCTTTCACTTATACACCCAACGGTTCCCCCTCTTTCTATCGTCTTCATCTTTCCTCCAAACCTAATTCCTAAATTTCTCTCTGAAAATCATCTTCGTTCTTCTTTCCTTCATCTTTAAGTTTTCTCATAATGGCCAACCTTAACCGAAGAAATGACCTAGTTTTCTCCATGTAGTTACACAGGCAACACAACCAAGTTGCTCTATTAAACTCTGAGAAAGATCCATATTTCTTAGAGGTTTGCCGTTTCTTGGCTTTATCTAACTACTTCATCTCCCTTACCATTAATCCTACTTTGTATGAGGATCATTTGCTTGAATTTTGGAAGATCTGCCAAGAGGTCGTTATGGATGGGTAGAAGGCACTATCTGCCATAGTGCAAAAGAAAACAATCTTCATCACTCCGGCCATCATCAACAATCATCTTTAGCTGGATTATGAAGAAGGTGAGGTGTTCTTCCCAAAAGAAGTTGTTAATCATTCCTTTGAGCAAATGGTCTATGAGGGAGATTTCTCTGTAAAGACCTTCAGGAAAGGGAAGGTCTCATCCCAGTAGAAATACCTACTTCATGTGGTTATCCATAGCTTGTCCAACAAGCATGGAGGGTGAGACCTGATTCCTAAAGATCTCTCCTTCATAGTGCATGGGATGGTTCAAGGAGTCAAGTTCAGGTTTCTCTGTTTGCTTATACAAATCTACTTGCCAACTTGGACTACTTAGAGTATTACATGTTTCCTAGATATGTCCAATACATTCTTAGTTGTGAACTGGGCTCACAGTTAAAGGAAACAGGTAATATTCTTAAATTGGGACAAATGAAGCCTGACATCTTTGAAATTTTAAATAAGCCAACTAATGGCTTCTCAGGGGTAGAATCAACCCTTGTCCCAAAAATATTAGAGCTCATTGCTCAAGGTGACAACCTAGTAGCACAAGCTAGTGTTGAACCCACACCTTCTACATCTCAACCACCACAACAGCCACAAATCACCATCACCTACCAAAGAAAACACAAACAAATCTCTGCTCAGACTATTGAGTCTACGTAGGCCCCTATATACTCACCTATACAGGAGGAAGTAGATACTGGAGCTCCCACTCATCCTGAGGAGCAAACCACTCCCATTAATTCAAAGATCAGTGCTGAGGTTCATCATGTTAAGCCTGATGATCTCACAAGCCCAACTGCCTTAAGCCTTCACTCCAAGTCTTAACACTCAAGTGAACAACCTTCAGGGGACAACTACCATCCCCAGCCTTTAGACGTAAACCAACCCATTCCTAACCTTGACTTCTATACTGATAAAGACTTAGGTTATAGTGAGTACCATGACTCTCTCTTTTTTTCCACTTCTTAAAGAAAGATGAGTGCTCTTGAGTCTCCTATGTCTAGCCCACATCAGTCACCCATCACTGAGGTGGATACTTCTGAACCTATTCAGGATATCCATATGGAAGAGGCTCTCACTTCTGCAAGTGATTACATTATTCAGACCACAACCATGGCAACTCAGCCCATTGACACCTCAACTGAGGATGTCAGTGAGCAGAGGAAATCAAGTAGCCAAGAACCTGAAGTTAGTGGTGAGAGAGAGGACTTTGGTCCAATCATCTCATTCCCCAATGATTCTTCTAATGAAGATGAGGGGAATCTGAGGCTAAAGGTGCAACAACTGTCACAAACATGCACCTATTTAGTCTCCAAGGTCAGTCATCTTGAATCTCAGGTGACTACCTTGCAAAACAAGGTCAATGATCAACAACTTGAGATTTCTTATCTCAGGGAGCAACTAGCTGGGAGACATTTAAGAAGAGCTCAACCAGGAACATAAGAACCTGTGAGTATGATTGACCTAACTCCTAGCTCACCTATGCAAGAGGGTGATGCTACCAAAAAGGCGGAGAAAGTCATTATAGTTACAGAACCTGGGAGTTCTTTAGGGAGTATGGACATTGAGGACTCACCATCCTCATTTGCAATTGTGCATACTTAGCAACTTCCTCAAGTTCACATTGATGTGGACTCCATAGACTCCTACATTTAGATTCTTTTTGAGGAAGGTATACCAAGGGCAATGTCATCTCCACCAACTTCAAATCACATTATTAGGTGGATGTATGATGAAAACAGAAGAGCCCTTATCATTCAAAGAGTTCAAGGGCAGCAAGAAGTCTTCAATTTTTAGACTTTGAACTTCTATGAAAGTCTTGATCTTATCAGCATGCCACTTGTCAACCAAAGCCAATCCAGAATAGTTGACAAGCTAGCTCAAATAATTCAAGACAGAATCATTGCAAAGTTTAGCTTCAAAAGGAGACTAAGGTAATCAGGCAATATCATTAGTCAAATGGATGTTGAGGCAGACCCTAAGATTAACTTCAAAGGGGAAACCTTGACTGGAGGCCCGGTGGTAGAACCTGAGAGCCCTATCTCCCATCAACTGCTGCAGAGGTTCATTCCCTTGATGAGACACCTGCTGGTGAAGGTGCATCTCAACCTCTCTCTGTCCAGAGCTTGGAAGCTACACCAAGCAATAAAGGACAAATCTCTCTCCACCCTAAGTCATAAAGGTCTGTGAGTGACAAAAGGAAAAGAAAAATGACTTCTGGGGAGATTGAGGAGGAAGAGAGAGAGAGGAAAAGGAAGCTAAGGGGAGAAAGTTCCTCTACTAGGTCCGAAAGACTCATGGAATCTGCCATCAGGGCTGTCCCCAGGCAAAACACTCAAGATGATGAGTTGAGGGTAGTCAGGATCAACTACTTGCGGACCAGGAACTATGATATTGATAATATCATGTCCCTCCCCTTAAATGAATTAAATGAACTGGATGACATGGAATTGTCAAAGGAAAGAAAGAAGGCAGAGGATGCAAAGCTACTTCTTAAAATCAAAGAAGAAAGAAGAAAGAAAAGATTGTACAAGCATGTGCCTACTCTCTCCCTAGTTCAAGATAGTCATGTACAAGAGGACGTGGTCCACAAGAACCTTAGGTAGACAAAGAAAATGATAAGATCAACATGATCAACTACCTGAGTGCCACAGGCCTCTATCGGGCTGTTGCACTTCTTCCCTTACTCTTTGACTACATTGAGTTTGAGTACCTCAAACAACTTGAACTTGAGATAGTCAAAGAAAGAAAGATCACCAAAAGAAAGTTAGGGGAAGAGGCTGCAAAGTCAAGAGCCATCATCCAGAAAAATATGAACAAGTCTGCTGATAGGCAGAGGATGATGAGCTTCTTGAAGCTGTATGGATTCTCCGAAAGGAAACTTGGTCCTATGTCTCTGTCCACCATGGATGAGCACATAAGGGTGATCAAGCAGAAGATTTAAAGAGGTGAACTTGTTGACTTACACTCTCCACTAAATCAGGTCCCTTAGGAAGTAGAGATTAAGGTTGAACCATTTGAGACAACACAACATGAATCTCCTGCTGAGCCTCAGCAAGCTTCCATTTTTTATCCATAGCAGGGTTCTATCCCCTCTCAATCTGACCCTGTGAGAGATGAAAACCCAATTGAGAAAGGCAAAGAAGATCAATTAGGTGATGCAGGTCAATCTTCTCAGTTAAAAGGTTCAAAGAGGAGAAAACGGATGGCTTCCAAACCAAATCCAATCAAAAAGAAGAAAGAAACATCCATCTCCAAACATCAGGATCTGTCAAAACATCTTGAGGATGTGCAAATAGAGGATGCTCCACCAACTCCAATTCAAGTAGCTCCTCTAGCAATCAGAAAGACCCATCTTGTCCTCAACATACACTACAAATCCAAAAAGATGGCATGTCATTAGAGATAAGATATTAAAAATGTCTACACATGGCAGGATATGTAAAATCTGCCTCTGCATGATCTCTTTGACATGAGAAGACACTTTGAGAGTCTAAATGATCCTGATCATCTTATAAAGAAAGGGATGGTCATTATCCTAATGAGGACTGTTGATATCTAAAGTCTTCAAGTGTTTTGGTAGCATCATCTTAGGGGGAGTTTGTATGGTTTAATATAAGGCTGATGCAACCCAAACACCTTAAGTCTCTCCTGCATACATGCACAAGTGTACTGAAGTAGAATGCTTCGAAAGTTTCACACCAGCATCAGAAAATATTCGAGGTGTGAAATCTTCCGAAGCCAAGACCAATAACTTCTAAAGCCAAAGATGAAGTCTTCCGAAGCTTCAAAGACAAAGTCTTCCAAAGCCAACACTTGAAGACAGATTTCTTTCGAAGACTTTTAGAACACATGCTTAATCTAATGTACCTTTACATAAAGTTGGACCCCTTTACATTGCAACTTTAATGAGACACCAACTTTACATAAGTTAGTAAAAGGTCCATGCTTTTAGTAACTATACATTGAGGTCTTGAGTCTGTAACTTTCTACTTTATGTATTTTATCCATTTTGTAAATATTAGGATGTGAGCTATGGCATGTCATAGTCACTAGTCAAAAGGAAATTTGCCTTTTGAATCTACATTTTATTTTGTTTGTTATCTAGTCAATTGTATCCAACTGGCCTTCAAAGTATGGTCGGCTGAAGAATGTAGTATATGTATCACAAGTACTTGTAACTTTCTGATATGCTTTTGTAACATTTGTAATAGAACTTGAGAAGCAATATACAGCATTCATGAAAACCAACTACTTGTGTGTTTTGCCATCTTGTTTTGTCTCATATTTACTTGTATTCTTAGCATCTTTACCAAAGGTTAATCAGTTCCCTATTTGATCTGTTAAGTGTTCTTAGCAACTCTCCTCATTGTATTGTTGTATTGTAAGTGTATACCCTTCACTAGTCCTACAGAAAGTGAACCATCATCTTGTGATTTAGAATGAAATTAATGGCCTAAAAAAAGCTAAAGGGATTCTCACAATAAGGTAGGATTGTCATTGAAACCTCACCATATATATATATATATATATATATATATATAGTGTGTGTGTGTGTGTGTGTCAGGGGTGTTAGGTAGGGCTAGCATAGCAAATCATGCACAAGACGATGATCTAACATTCTAGACATGAACACGACATGATAACTTATCGTTTCATTTTTTTCAAACATGAACCTGCTATTAACTTGTTAACAGTTCTAAAACAAGCAAACAACATGTGATATTTAATGACTAGAAAAGAGGATAATTGATCCGGGGAGAACCGAGGATAATCGACATGTGATACGATGGTGGCTTTGGTTGTGGGTTGTGGCAGAGTCGATGATGATGGTGAGTTTGTGAATAAAAGATGGTGGCTATGGGGTGTGGTTGTCGACAAAAGAGGATATGCAAATTAGCAAATCGATGGAGTACTTGGATGGATGATATTGTCCGCTAAAGTGTGACTAAAGATGGAATGTTGCCGCCAACTACTGGAAAGTTTGATGGTGGTGGCAGATCCAGGGAAAGAAGTAGATTCAAATTAGTATGAGCAGATGTAGAGGATATTGGAGGTCTATGAGCGAGGATGGGGGTAAGTGTAGGGTTTTATTTTAAATATGTATTATTATTTTATTTTTAAAAATTATAATTTGTAACTGTTTAAACACAAATTTGATCGTTTGCTAACATAACAACCTTTTAAAGACACAAAACCTATTAATTTTATTTCATGTTAACAGGTCTGTGTCAGAATTTGTCAGCCCTAGTATTAGGTGTTCTCTATTATACAAGAGCACCTTGAATAAATATTCTTGGAGCATCAAAGATATTTGTTTCTAGAGATAACGTGTGAGTGGTGCTTAGTGGTGCTCATAGGAAACTACCTAGTAGAAAACAGTTGGATTTAAAAGTATGACCCTATTTTTTTCAAGCCTTAGATTAACACTAGGGTTATGGGATTGGGTAGTGTAGGGGATCAAGGCTATGGATCTAAAGGTTTAACCCTATTTTTTGGTCTAGAGGTCATACGCATGATGGATTATTCTTATGTCAGTCCACGCATTCTCATGACATTCTTGATCATGTGTCTCTTATGGATTGTAAGCCAGCAAGCGCACCTCTTGCTTCAAATACTACTTTTGTTACCACCGGAGATCTATACCAAGACCTCACTCATTATTGATATTTGGTTTGTGCCTTATAATACTTAACCATTACTCATTCTGATGTCTCCTACATATTGAATAGGTCAGCTAGTTTCTACAAGCTCTAATTGTCTCTCACTATCAAACCTGTCAAAATATCCTTTGTGTGGAAGGCATAATGCACTTATGTATTAGCTTCTTCAAACCAAAATCCACTAATATTCTTAGCTATTTTGAAACTGACCAGGTTTGATGTATTGATACTCAAAGATCAACTTATGGCTACTCAATCTAACTTGGTGGAAATATTAATTCTGTAGTGCTAAGAAACAACTGATAGTAGCTCGTTCAAGTGTTGAGTCTGAAAACCGAGCTATGGCTAATGTCGTAGCTAAAATCCTCTAGATTGCCCATTTACATCAAGAACTTCAAGTCCTTCCTACTACTCGACCCACGCTTTTATGTGAAAATAAGGGCGTGTTTGGTTCATGGAATGTTTTTAAAAGGAATTGGAATTTAATGGAATTACTTATAAATCTATGTTGGATCAAGAAGAAGGCTGGTGCAACCAAAACCAAGTCACTTAGACAAATTTTGTTGCTACTTACAAAGGCTTCCGAAGCTAACTGTGGAACTTCCGAAGGTTGTAGAATTCTTCCAAAGACAAAGTGAAAGATCAACTTCCGAAGACAAACTCTACCTCTAAAGTCAAAGAACCTACTTCCGAAGATCAAGTCTAAGAAGATGAATTCAGAAGACTGCTTCCGAAGTATGAAGAAAGAAGAAG
>BJCM01269364.1:0-21544 GCA_018326385.1 Flaveria bidentis
GAATGAACGAAGGTTAACGAACGAAATGGAAGATAATAATGATATTATCTGTATGTACGTATGATGTATGATCACGAAAGAATGAAACGTATAGTATGGACTCTGAAAGGAAACAAATAACGATTTTATGTATGTTTAATTGTAAAACTAGAACTCACTCAGCAACGCTGACTTTTGTACATTTTCAATTGGCAGGTAAACATTGCTGGGGATGGCACGAGGCGGCTACTCAGCTCTTTTGGATGCCATCCATTTATTTAAAGCTTTTGTGATGTAATACAACAATGAAATTTTGTAACCGACAAACGATGCATTATTTTGCAAAAGTTTTTATGACGAAATGAAATGCCATTTGTTTTATGTTTCCGCTTCAACGCTTTATGAATGACTAAATGTAAAATATATGTTTTATGTGCGATGATTTACCAACTGTGAGCGTCCCGGGAGTCGGGCCTTACAAAATGACTCCAAGAAAGATTCATTGAAGCAACAATTTGAAAATTTCATTTATATTGCTGGAAAGACCCTTAACTAGCAATACTTCTGGTACATGGCTTTTATTTCCCCCCTTCAGTCTATGTGAATTGCCCTTTAGTTGAGAGATCTCTCAAGAAAATTCATGAGTGCACTCCCAAATAATTGGACTTGAACTCTCTCACCATGACTGAACTATATGGCATCCTTGATGGATACCGTGAAGAGATGGAGAACAAGAGAGGCCACCAGATAAGCAGACCCTCAAGCCTTCCTGCTAGCAACGCTTTAATGGTTGCTGAAGGCTTAGGATCCCCAACCTCAATAGTACCTGACTTATTCCCAGTAGCCATCATGTTCTTCTCGGTCATACAACACATTCCCTGAGACTCCAAGGTCTCAATAGGCTCAGCCAAGTTCTTTTCAGGACATCTTTGATTTGTCTTAGGAAATGGACATTTTAGTGACTTTAAGTATTGATTTGATGATCTAGAATGTTTCAACCAAGATGACGTGGAATATGTGGACATTTTCCAACAGATGGCTCTGTTAACTTATAGAGCAAAGAAGTTCTTCTAAAGAATTGGAAGGCAGTTTCCCCAGAACCCAACTAACAGCAAGTTTGGGTTTGACAAGACAAAGTCCAAATATTACAATTGTAACCAACTTGGTTACTTTGCTAGGGAATGCAAGGCTCCCAAATCCAATCCGGGAACCTCTCAAGCCTTCACATATTCCACTATACCTAAAGCTTCCGGGAAGTCAACTAAAACAACTGCTATGGCTTAAGAAGTTGACTGGAGCTTCAAGGTACAGGATGTAACTCTTGCTCAAACATTGAAGGATGGAACTGATGACATCAAGGTATATGAACACCTCTGTACTCTAGCTTGTATTGCTAAAGTTAAGTTATATTAAGTTTATAATATGGAAATCAAATTTGATATTGAGTCTTTAAATATCTTAAAATCTGATTTTAAAAGGGCTAAATCTGACTATCAAAAGAAAATTGAAGAGTTGGAGAAAACTGTGTCCTTGTTAAAACATGAACATACCAACTACAAAACTCAAATCAAAGATTTGATATCCAAATTGACTTAGGCTCAAGCCCAACTTGTCACAGCTAAAGCTCAAGCGAGGAAGCATGCTATCTCTGAGCAAAACTTCCAATCTATTATTGCATCATCCTCTCACTCAAAACATTGTTATCAAAACAAAGGTGGGTTGGGAACCAATGAAATTGCTCCAACACACTCTTATGAGTCTATTAGACAACCAAGGTGTGAGACTGAAGAGCAAGAGGTTCCATATCTTGACCCACCTTCTTAAACCAACCCACTCTTATGAGTCTATTAGTCAAAGAGTGATGCAACTTTGGACACCATCACAGGGATGAGCCATTTAAACCAACCCTCTCTCACCAGTGATAGTCAACCCCGAACCACCAAAGCCAGAAAAACAGGGCTAAGGCAGCAAGAAAATTTGCTAAGGAATGGTTGAGTCCAAGCTGAAAATTGACCCAAAACAAAAGGGTGTGTTCATTTCAGCTGGATTTTAGGTGGTTGGAAACTCTGATCCAGGAAAGGTATGTAATACCAGCACACCTGTCCTATTAAAGGATCAGATGTTAAAAGGAAAGATTGCTGATGAAAACAAGAAAAACAAGAAAGAACAGTCCTCAAATTCCTAAAAAGTTAACATTGCATGCATAATGTGTGGTCTGCAAAACCACATGGCTAAAGATTGTTACTGTAATCCTGCAAGCATACATTATGCAAATAATGTTAAGAAAAAAGAAGTCAAGGAGGGTTTCACATTTGGACCTTACCATATGGTTCAAGTGATGAAGAAAGGAAAGCTTGTGTCCAAAGCAAAGTTGCTTTCGGAAGACACTCATTCTTCCGAAGGGAAAATAGCTTCGGAAGTTAAAGCTAATAAAGTTCAAAAGAACAAGAAAGCTCCCTTGAAACCTTTCGAGAACAAGACTGTTTCAGAAGAAAAGGTGGTGAAGGCTTCTTCCGAAAAGAGAGAAGATTCGGAAGAATGCCATGCTGCTCAAGTTTTAATAAGCTTATCTTCACTGATTAGCCAAGGAATGGAATGGAAGATCAAAGAAGATGTTGCAACCCAAAGCTCTTCTTCACCAACATCCATTGAACCCCCATGTATACATTTTGGTTCAATAAAATCTTCATCATTGGAAAAACCCAAGACCAATAAGGCTTGGGTTCTTAATAACATCTAACTTTCTTTTTATGTGCAAGGATATCCATATAATAAGAATAACAATGTGAGGATTGTATAGTGGATGCTCCAGGCACATGACTAGGAATATATCTCTTCTTCAACAATTTAAACATTTTGATGGAGGTCCTGTTTAATTTGTAGGTGAGGCTGGAGGATACATTTCTGGCAGATGAAGTGTATCCAATGGCAAGTTAAGAGTCGGCATAGTACACTTTGTCAAACAACTTGAACACAATCTACTAAGTGTTTCTTAGTTTTGTGATCAAAAGCACCAAATGCTTTTCACAAAACATGAGTGCATTATACTCAAACCAGGGATGACAATTTCTCATGAATTGGTGCTTCTTAGATCTCCCAGGAAAGGGGATATGTACAAGCTGGATATGAACAATGCTTCCCCACTAGGTGAAGTGTCATGCTTTCTTTCTAAAGCTGATGGTGATGAGTCAACACTATGGCATAAACGTATGTGTCATGTCAATTTTAAAACCATGAATAAATTGGTTAAAAATAACTTGGTACATGGTTTGCCAAAAAGGACTTTTTCTACAAAGATAACTGTGTTGCATGTCTGAAAGGAAAACAACATAGAGCATCTCATAAATCCAAAGTTGTTAACTCTATCACCACTCCATTACACTAATTGCACATGGATCTATTTTGTCCCGCAAGTATAATGAGCATTAGAAGGAAATCATACTGCCTTGTGATTATTGATTATTTTACATGATTTACATGGGTATTCTTTTTAAGAACCAAAGATGAAACTACTGAAACTTTAAAATCTTTTATTCTTAAAATAGAAAATCAAATTGATCACAAGTTCAAAATAATTAGAAGTGATCAGGGACAGAGTTTAAGAATCAAGTTCTTGACTCATTTTGTACCTCAAAAAGGATTTCTAGATAATATAGTGCTTCCATAACTCCTCAACAAAATGGTGTTGCTGAGAGGAGGAACATGACACTTATTGAGCCTGCTCGAACTATGTTAGCTGATTCAAAGCTGCCTTTAGCATTCTGGGCAGAGGCAGTCAGTACTACATGCTATGTGCATAATAGAGTTCTTATAGTTAATCCACATGGAAAAACCTCTTATGAGCTATGGAACAAGAGGCTACTATTCATTGGCTTTCTAAGGTCCTTTGGTAATAGGTGTACCATACTTAACACAACAGACAATTTAGAAAATTTTGCTGAAAAGTCAGATGATGCTGTCTCTATTGGATGTTCCTCCAACTCTATTGCTTATAGAGTTTACAACATCAAAATCAACAATTTGAGGAATCATCCAACATTGTTATTAATGAGCACACTCCTTGTGTTAGGGGGAATGACCCTGATAATATATTTTATTTAGAATTGTTTCCAAACTATTCTAAACCTTTTTGTGAGAATGTTTCAGCTGGAAGAAGTACTCATAGTGATTTTAATGATGACCAATTGTTTGAGTTACCCGAACATATTCCAAGTTCTCCAAAATTTGCTGAGAATCAAGCTCCCACTATTGTTAGATCTGACAGTATAACTATCTCTAGAAATAGTGGAGCTTTAACAAGTTCTTAACCTAGTGAGCCTCAAAACTCATGTGGTGACACTACACAACACCAAGCTGATGGAAGTGGTATTTTGAAGGAACAACAACTGTTAATGTTGTTTCACAACTTAGTGAAATTGATATTGTTTCTCGTTCATTCAATCAATCCTCATTGAATGAGTTTGAAACAACAGCCGGTCCAAGTGTTCAAGTTCTAGAGCAAAACATGTCCAATTTGGATCTATCTCTGCAATTGGATGTGATCCCAAGGCTCAGGATTCACAACACTCATCCAATTGAGAAAATCATTAGAGATGTCTCTAAGGGTGTGAGAACAAGGGGACAAACTCCGAATGGGAATATTTGTTTGTACTCATGCTTCTTATACTAGATGGAACCCAAGAAAGTAGAGAATGACTTAAAGGATAGTAGCTTGGTTGAATCAATGAAAGAGGAATTTCTTCAATTCAAATGACAAAAGGTTTGGAACCTATGTCACTACTATCTGGTCAAGTACCAATAGGCACCAAATGGGTGTTAAGGAACTAGAGAGATGATAGAGGCTTGATAATTAAGAACAAGGCAAGACTAGTAGTTCAAGGTTACACTCAAGAGGAAGGAATTGATTATATTGATGTCTATGCACCAGTTGTAAGACTTGAGGCAGTGAGGATCTTTCTTGCTTATGCTGCATCCAAGAATTTTACTATCTGCCAACTTGATGTCAAGTGTGCCTTTCTATATAAGAATATAGATAAGGATGTCTGTGTGTGCCAGCCTCCAGGATTTGAAGACCCATAATACCCCAACTATGTGTGCAAATTGGATAAAGCTCTCTATGGGCCGCACCAAGACCTAGGCTGTTGTGTGAGACTCTGTCTCATTTTCTCTAGAAGAATGGTTACATAAGAGGTACCATTGACAAGACCTTATTCATAAGGAATTCTAGGAAAGACATTTTGCTTGTACAAGTGTATGTTGATGACATCATATTTGGTTCCTCGAATGACCAAATATGCAAAAACTTTGAGAGCATCATAAAAAGGAAATTTGAGATGAGTTTCATGGGAAAAATGGACTTTTTCCTTCGAATTCAAGTGAAGGAAATGACGGACGATTTCTTTATCAATCAATCTAAACATGTATCTGACATTTTAGAGAGATTTGATATGAAAAATTATAAGCCAACCAAGGCACCTATACCCAGAAATCATTATCTTTGTCCAGACTATGAGGGGGAGGATACTGATCAAAATTAGTATAGGGAAATTATTGTTCTATGATGTATCTCACAGCAAGTAGACCTCATATCATGTTTGCAACTTGCATCTGTGCCAGATATCAAGCTGCACTAAAGGTGTCTCACCTAGTTTCTATCAAGAGAATTCTTAGATACCTCAGTAGAGTACCTAAGCTAGGTCTCTAGTATCCTAGAAACAACAATTTCAATCTCTATTGTTAGTCTGATACTGATTATGATGGTTGTAATATCAAAAAGAAATCAACATCAGGAGGATGTCAATTTCTAGGTTGAAGGATCATCTCATGGCAATGGAAGAAGCAATCCTGTGTTCCAACATCTACTGCAGAAGCTGAATACATTGATGCTGCTAGTTGATGTGCTTAGCTGTTGTGGATTCAAAACCAAATAATAGACTATGGATTCAACTTCATGAGTATTCCTATCCACATTGATAACAACAGTGCTATCTCTATTACAAAAAATCATGTGAAGCACTCCACCACAAAGCATATTGACATCAGGTATCATTTCATAAGAGAGATCCATGATAAAAATCTAATCAAACTAATCAAAGTTGATTCAAATGAACAATATGATGATTTGTTAACCAAAGCATTTGATTAATAGAGATTCAAATATCTGACTACAACTATTGGGATGATAAACATTGATTAGCCTATCTCATCTGAAAAAAACCTTTTCAAAATATGTTATGTTTTTGTCAATACAATCTAAGCCCGGTTACAAATTTTTTTTCTTCAAAATTTCACGAAGTATAAATTCTTCCGAAGAGAATTTAACCCTCGGTAGATATCATATATATCTTCCGAAGCAAAATTTTTCCAAGGAAATCTTCCTTCGGAAGAGTTTTAGTCTCAAAAGAAGCATTTGATGAAACATCAAATCTACTTGCGAAGCTTATAAACTTCTACTCTCGGAAATCCCCTTTTACCTTCAGAAGTAAAACACTTACCTTCGGTAGTAGGATTGGCTTCGATAGAAAATTAAATTCGGAAATGGTTTTTGCTCGGAAGAAAGCTTTACGGTGTAACGTAAATCTTTTGGGCCCCACTTTATTAAAAGGTAAAGATTTTCTTAATGATGTAGCAATTTTTTAAATGGATTTTATCTTACCGCCCCTATCACATCATACCCCAAACCATCACTTCACATTATCCATCTGCCATTTTCACCCATTTAAATACTTTTGACCCATGTACTAAGTTTTTTTTACCAATTTTACTACCCAAAGCTTCATTCGTTCTTACTTACCCTAATTCAACCTAATTTCTTAGCTTCTTTTTCACAAAAATTGCCCTAAACCCTCAGCACAATCAAGTCGCACTCCTGTATTCGTCCAAGGATGCAGACTTCTCTAAAATCATCTCCTTCCTAACCCAATCAACCTACTTCACAACACTAATTGTCAACCCCACCATGTATTCAAACCATACGGTTAAATTTTGGGGGAACGGAAAAATCATAACTCTAAATGGAGTTAGGGTTCCAAAGTCGAGCATATGTGGTCAACAATTGGTCATATCTAAACGAGTCATCAGAGAGCATCTAGAGCTCCATGATAAAGGCTCTCCTACGGAGTTCCCTAAGGCTGCCATTGACGACACATATACCCAAATGGGATATGGCAGTGATGTGAGCAGGTCTACGGTGTACAAATTTAATTTCTTTTATCAATGGAAGTTCCTGCTGCACATAGTCCTTCACTACTTGTCGAACAAGTCTGGGGGATGGGATCAAATCCAATATGAACTAGGATGCCTAGTTCATGGGTTGGTAAAAGGCCTCCACTTCAATTACTCATGATTTGTGCTGACTAATTTGATGGGAAACCTTCAAAGGGAGACATTAGCATATTATCAACTGTGAGTTGGACCAGAGCAAACTTGTCTGTGCAGCTGCTCTACCTGTCCCTGACATAAGGCCGACCATCTTCAAAGTGTTGAAGAGGATGTCCACCAATTTCACTGGAAAACACACTCCATTCCTTCTAGGTATGATTGAGCGCATAGCTCCTGGTGATATCCCTGTAACCCCACAGGTGATGAATCCACACTAGCAATAACCCTCACAATGCCAACTCTTCCTTCTCACCCCATCAAAATCACATACCAGAGACATCCCAAACGAACCATTGTTCAATCTACTATGATTGAACAAGTCCCCCTATTCAATCCAAAAAGACTAGAGTGGAACCATGGGCTCCCACTCAGTCTCAGGTCAAATCATCCTTCACTTTTGACTTCAGTAAAGGTATTGAGTCTCCTCAGTCTCAATCCCATGAGCCCGAAACCTAAGATGAAATCCCTCAAGATGAGTCACTATACTCTCCTTTGTAGCCAAAAAGGGACAACCTTTTCATAGGCTCAATGCCAATAGACATTGAACAAATACCCGGGTCATTAGGATAAACCTCTATATCATTCATTGACCTCCTTATCAGAACTGATGAAGAGATAATATCTCTTCAAGGCCATGAAGGTGATCCACAACACCCATCTAAGGATCAACTGAGGCTAGGGAGACCCCTGATTTCTAGCCCCCATCAGCAAGCCACAACTAAGGTAAGTCCCACTAATGTGGAAGGGACTCATGTAGATTTAGCTGCCACTACTAAAGAAGCCTCATTGGATACTCAGGATAGTGGTAATATCTCTGAGACTGAATCTACGACAAACTTACCCTTTGATGACTCTGAAAGAGACATCATTAGGCAAGGGAAACCAAGGTGCCAAGAAACCACATCCGGTGGTGAGGATGTACATACTCAGTATGATACCTCATCTCCCCATGATTCTTCAAAAGAATATGATGGAAGTCTGCAACTCACCATTCGAGACCTACTTTCTAAAGTCTCAAACGTTGAATCCAAGGTTAAGACTTTAAAGAATAGGTCTGCCACTCAGCAACTTGAGATTGAAAGTCTCAAGGCCAAACTAGTTGAGAAACAAATTGGGAGATTTGTTAGGCATGTACCAATTCAGGTCTCTTTGACCTCTTCCTCTAGCTCATCAAGCTCTCAGGATGATGATACCAAAAAGGGGAGAGTGTTTAGATACAAACATCAGAGGAACCATAAAGTTTAGCTCTCTCAACTCTAACTTCATGATTTTCTGCTTAACAAACAATAGTTTTCCCTGAGCCTCCTCCAATTATTCTTCAAATGGACCCAAGGATGCTCAAAGATCTAAACAGGTTCTTTTCCAAGTTTCTGATGGGATCTTCCATTGAACAACCAAGCCCATATATTACTGTGGCATACTTTGGAGCTGAAGAGCTTCAAAGGTTGAATGCACCTTCTACTACTGTCCAAGAAGTTGGTCAACCTAAGGTCCACATTGAACTTGAGATTGACTTCTAAGGGGAAATGGGTACTAATAGCCTAGCAACTGAAACAGTTAGGATAGATAGTGCAACCCCACAGACTTCTAAAGCTGAAGTCAATCTCAGAAGAACCATTTCAATCTTCTGAAGCTGAGATGGAAGCTGTGGAAGGGTTATTCTCTTTATCCGATGATCTGGTTATCATAGATTCAATTCTCGAACTAACATCTGAGGTAAATTGTGTGGATTTTCTCAATTGGCCTCTCACTCAAACAACATCATAAGCACATGCTCCAAGCACACTACCTCTCAACCTGAAACCTCGACACAGGAATCTCCAAAGTCTAGAACTTCCAAAGACATCAAAGGAAGAGGAAGATGACTACAGAAGAGCTTTTGGAGGAAGAAAGGTTAGAAAAGCTAAAAATGAAAGGTAGAATCTCCACTGGGAAACTACTAGCTGTAAGTAGCAAAGCAACTTCAGCTAACCAGGAGGCTATCAATAACAGATGGAGAGTGGAGATCATTTACAGTCTTGTCAATATTGGAGCTATTAATGAAGATGTGATCCTCCTACCACTAGAGGAGCTGATTGAGTTAGAAAGGGCAACCTTTCTAAAGATTGAGCAAGAAGAAAAAGAAGAAACAAGGTTGGCCTTAGAGGAAGAAAGGAAGAGAAAGAAAAAAGAAAATGGTCAGTAGTTGAGGAGCGAAAGGATAACTTTCCTAAGCTCCAGGGGATTCTCTCTCGAGGAATTAAATTCTCACAACAATGAGGCGATCTTTTGGCTTTTCAAGAAAGAGCAATATCAAATGGAAGAAGAATAAGGAAGAAGCTGGACTTGCTATTGTCAAGAAGCTAGGTGACAAAGCCCGGATGAAAGACTATCTAAGGGCTCATAGCTTCTCTAGCAGGCAAGTGGGTCCTATGTCTGAGAAGACCCTGCAACGACATGTTAGCGACATCAAGGCTGACGTTCGCTCAAGAAAAAAGAAAGAGATGTACATGGAGTATAGGGGATGACCTCAAGATCAATACCTAAACCTCAACCCAACCTGAACCTATTCCTTTCCCTTTTCACATCAAAATAGAGCCAACCTCTAAGCCATACACTCCAAAACCCACATCATCAACCATACCCTCTTTCTCAACATAACCACCTCAACTACCCATCCTTAAACCAAAAACACTCCCAAGAACCCAAACACCATTACCTACCTAACAACCTCCCAAGTCATCCTCTCAGCCTTCTAAACATCTATCCTTAGAGGAATTCAAGGAGATTAAGACGAAGCTCATCAAATGTATAACTTTGAGCGATATCTCTTATAAGGAGGGGACAATCAAGCTAACCTATGTGGTTGGCTCCTTGTGTTCACTCATTAGAGAACAATTCCTTGATTTGCCAAGAGGAACATTGGACCAAGCCATTAAACTACTTGACCTTAACTCTGACTCACTAAATAAAGAGGATAAGAAGCTAAGAAAATGTTTGGTGACTCTACTGGATTCAAAGAAAGGGGACAGAGTACCAAGTCAGCCCTTATGACAAGAAAGAATATATTCTAGTAGAGGTTCAAAGACTCTTCTCACAACTTTGTTTTTGAGAGAGAGAATGGTGAGATGATCAGGCTTAATGCCTCATCTCTGCTACACTTAAGCAGGTTTGACATTGTTGAGTTAGCAGAGAAGCCATTCTCCAACCCTCCAATTCTGAGATAGTTGCTCATATCAGAAATTATCCAAGCAGTCTTTATATGGGTGAGCTAACCGCTAGGACCAAGATTGAAGAAGAGTTGAAACAAAGAGAGAAAGATAAAAGGGAAGGATTAACAACCAAAGGCAAAGCCTTTCTTCAAATGGTTGAAGGTCCTGAACTTGAATCTATAGTTAGATGGGAGTATGACTACAACTCCCATCAACTAACTCTTTTTAGAGGAGCACAATAGAGGGTACACGTTATTTAGAGTGACAGACTGGATCTCCTATCTACGAATGTTCTGTACAAACTTCTCAGCACCACTTCTAGGAAAGACAAGGAAACAGACAATTATCTTCTTTCCTTGGTGTTGAAAGTTTAGATAAGCAGAAACAAGTGAGGTTTTGGTAGCATCAACCTAGGGGGAGTTTGTTGGATCAAGTAAGGCTGGTGTAATCAAAACCAAACACTTAGACAATTTTGGTACAACTGATGAAGAACTTCCTAAGGCAAATAAAGTTCTTCCAAAGGCAAATGTTGAGTTTCTGAAGCTTATGTCTAAAGAAACTTCCAAAGTAAAACTCCAACTTCCAAAAAGAAAGTCTTCCTTCTTCCGAAGTTCAACACTTATGCAGGATCGAAGTTTATCACTAACACTTGGTTTTTCTCTCAAACTCACTTAATCACACACAGTTTAGATGAAGTAGAATCTCTTTAAAGAGTTGATAAAAATATACTAAGTAATAAGAACACAACAAAATAATTTCAAGGTAATTCTATATATTACTTCTCAACTCAAAGTATTACATGACTCTTACAAGCATGTTACAAGAGTTACAATGACAAACTATATATACTATCACCTACAACCGTATATACTTTGATACCAGTTGGAAACCTAAAACTAAAGCAAATACTACAAAGCTATAATTAAGGTATCTTAGATAATGTCTTACCTAAGATTTGGTAGTCATGACATGTTCATGACTTATCTTTTGTCACCAACTAAAGTTGGCAACTATACTAACTAATAAAGGTGAACAATGGAATAAAGTATGGTCAAATACATGGGTATGGGAAAGCTCCATGCAGTATCTCAGAGATTTGCAGCAGAGTGTCAGACAGACCATACTTATGTCCACTGGTTCATAGTAGGTACTTCCAAAGGTTAATTGGGTTCGGAAAAACAAATTCTTCCAAAGCTACTTATACTTTGGAAGTATCTACTTCTTTTGAGGCTTCCTTTGGACTTCATACTTCAGAAGTTGTAGTCTTGAATTCTTCTTAGTCTTGAACTTCGGAAGAGAGAAGACGTTGTCTTCGGAAGTTGGAGTTTTCCTTCGGAAGATGATCTTGAACTTGCCTTCGGAAGAACTACATTTGCCTTCTGAAGTTCCATACTTAGCTTTGGAAAACCTTTATTAGTTACACCAAAATTGTCTAAGTGTTTGGTTTTGGTTGCTCTAGCCTCTCTAGATCCAACAAACTCCCCCTAGGTTGATGCTACCAAAACCTTACTTATTCCTACTTCTCAAAACCTTTAGCACCAGGGCAGAAGATGTTTATCAATTTATTTGTTCTTCCCTGAAGTTATGCTAAGAAGTTTGTACAAGTCATTAGTGGAAAGGAAATCCAGCCTGTCACTCCTAATGACATGCACCCTTTGTTCTGCCCCCCTAAAGAGAGTTAGTTGACAAGAGTTGTAGTCATACTCCCATCTAACTATAGTTTCAAGGTTAGGACCTTCAACCATTTGAAGAAAGGCTTTGACTTTGGTTGCTGACCCTTTCCTTTCCTCTTTCTTTCTTAGTTTCAGATCCTCTTCAATCTTGGTCCTTGTAGTTATCTCGGCCAGATGAAGACTGCTCAGATGATTTCTGATGTGAGCAGCTATCTCAAAGTTGGAGGGGTTGGAGAATGGCTTTTCTGCTAACTTCGTAATATCAATTTTGCTTATGTGTACCACAGATGAGGCATTGAGCCTATTTATCTCGCCATTCTCCCTCTCAACAACAGAGTTGTGAGAAGAGTCTTTGAACCTCCACTAGATGATCTACTTTCTTAGCACAAGGGGCTTACTTGGCACTCTATCCCCTTTCTTGGAATCCAGTAGATTCACTAGCCTTCTTCTTAGTTTCTTCTCTTCATAATTTAATGAATCAGAGTTAAGGCCAAGGAGCTTAATGGCTTGGTCTAGTGTTCCTCCAGGCCGATCAAGGAATTCATCTCTTATGAGGGACATGAGGAGCCATCAACGTAAGTCAATTTGACTGACTCCTCCTCATCCCATGTCCCCTTCGATACATTTCCTTCTTTTTCCATGCGCGAATGTCAGCCTTGATGTCACTGACATGTCGCTACAAGGTTGTCTCAAACATGAGATAGTCCTTCATCCAGGCCTTATCGCCTATCTTCCTAACAGTAGTGAGTCCTTCTTCTTCCTTCTTCTTCACCCTTAATTTCTCCCTTGAAGCTTTCTTTCTCTCCTTCTCCATTTGATCTTGCTCTTTCTTCAATAGCCATAAGATCGTATCATTATTGTGTGGAGACAATTTTTTTAAAGAAAAACCCCTGGAGGTCAGGAAAGTTAACCTTTCCCTCCTTAGCTGCAAATCAACCTCTCTTTCCTTCCTCTCCCTTTCTTCCTATAAAGGCCAAACTTGCTACCTCTTCTTTTTGTTCAATTTTTAGCAGGGTTGCCTTCTCTAACTCAATCAGCTCCTCTAGTGGTAGCAGGAGCACTTCTTCACTAACAAATCCAAGCTTGACAAGCCTGACAATGATTTCCACCCTTTCTCGGTTGTTGATAGCCTCCTGGTTCGCTGCAGCTGCTTTGCTGCTTGTAGCTAACAACTTCCCAGTGGGGATTCTACCTTTCCTTTTAAGCTTCTCTAACCTTGCTTCCTCTTGAAGCTCTTTTGCAGTCATCTTCCTCTTTCCTTTGATATCTTCGGGAGTGCTAGACTTTAGGGGTTCTTTTGTGGAGGTTTTAGGTTGAGAGATGGTGGTTGGAGCTTGTTGTAGTGATTTTGTTTGAGTAAGGGGTCGGTTGAAAAACTCCTCACTATTTGTCACACCCCCGCTAAAAGCGGAAACACGGGGATGTAATGAGACAAGATCGTCATAACACATGGTAAGCGATAGAGATGCAATATAATAATGATGACAAGCGTGTCATGATGATACCCGACAACAAGAGGACTTATGTCGTGTTTAATCAATATTCACGACAACATAGCCATAAGCCTAAACATGTTAAATGATTCACATAAACAAAGATGATAACATTGTGTGTATTTCCCACAACCCGGGAACAAGTTTCAAAAGTATGATGTTTAAAGTAGACTACAACAATGATTTTAGAAAGATAATGTTCGTGAAGCATGTTTAGTCCCAAAATGCATCCTAGCGTCTCCACTAAGGCAGCACACCTAGATCTTCAATTAGAATGATCACCTAAAAAGATATGCTCAAAATGGTCAACAAAATTATTGGTGAGCTCGCATGTTTAAATTGTAAATAAGTAATTGATGTTGTATAATGTTTGTTGCGGAATACCGTGAATACAATTATAAGTAAGAAAAATCACATGACATGAGCTTTACAACCAAACCTAGCAACGTACACACAGAATCTTGTCGGAATATATTCACCCAAGGCCCGTTCCTGGCAATCATTGGTACTAACTAGTATACCAACAAACGAGGGTGGGGGTGCCAACCCAGTAGTACTACCAATACCTATCCGTCGGTTCCCACACTAGAATTAAATGGTTGTAAAGAAAGAACCACATAGCAGACTCAAGCATGTATCAGATAAGTACTCACAAAACCGTAGCACATTGATTCCAAGTATGTAAATTGTATGTATGTTGTAAAGCATGAAAAGTGGGTGAGCATACTTTTCACCTAAGTTTGTAAATGATTGAAAAGTTGTATAAGCATAAAAAGGGGCCACGAAACTCACTTGTTAAGTGGTAAGTATGGATGATCAAAGTTCCCAACAGTTGTATATAATGAACAGTTAGACACCTATTGACAGTTATTGTTAAGCATTAATGATATATATAAGGCATATAGTAATGTTTGGTCGGTTCGGGTTGCATCAGGTCGGTCGTGGGTAACACACAAACGGACACACGTATAAGATCTTATGTAGATCCAAGTACTAGAACTAGTCACCATTGCTGATGATATTTGTGTAAAGATTCCATTGTCACATAAGAAAGTACTTGTTAAATATTTATGGTCCCAAATGGGTTGTTGATAATTGTAAAATGTTAGGTTGATTTAAATTGGAATAGTATCTGCATGTTGATAGCGTTGACTTTAATCTTTGTGGTCAAGCAATGACAACTGTGTTAATGTTACCTCAACATCACACGTCAAACAGGAGGGATTCACACACAAAGCAACTTCAATCGCATAACAGACCAGACGTACAACTCAACACTCCAATCACACGAATCAACCCTCATTCGTACGAATCAGCTTCATTCGTACGATTGAGCCTTCATTCGCATGATTGGCATTCAGTCGTACCACACAACACCCAATCACATGACTTAACCTCCATACGCACGAATCAACCGTCATTCGTATGAATCAGCTTTATTCGTACGACTGAATCTTCATTCGTACGATTGGCCTTCAGTCGTGCGATACACGCAGTCGCATACATTCAATTGGTCGCATGACTCAATCGCACCCAACATTCATCCGCATTGACTCAATCACACACAACATTCATCCGCATTGACTCGATCGCACACATTCATTCAATCGCACGACTCAGTCGCATGACATCCCCAGTCGCACGACTCAGTCACCCGAAAGGCACAGTCACATGACTCAGTCGCACGACTCACCCAGTCACACGACTCAGTCGCATGACAGACCCAGTCGCCTAAACTACAGGTTCGCGACTGCTGAAGTGCAGAGCAGCCTTCGGCTCGGTTACTCCGTGCACGGGTTTTACACGACGACGACTTCCAAAAACACACTACAAACACACACAAACAAGAAGCACACGCAGAAAGACATCACACGCACCCACACGACCACATGTGTTCGGATTGACCCGAACACCCGAAACCCTAGAAATAGACAGCAGTAAAACGAGCAAGAAAGGGACAACCAAGGTCGTCTACCTGCAAGGGTGGAGTAGTCTAGGTTGTAGATGAAGTCTAGACGACGAAAACAAGATGAAACAGGGTGGTTTTGGTGCAAAGAAGAAGTTGTAGAGTGAAGAAGAAAAATGAAGAAGAAGTGAAGAAGAAGAAGGAGAAAGTGAAGAATGGCTTGGAAATGGGGGGTTTTTATACCCATCACAAGTTTGCAAAATATCAATTTTAGTCCCTACACTTAGCCCCCGAGTTCCCAAAGTTTGTTTCGGTTGAATACGGCTTTAAAAGTGTTCTTCATATTAGTGTCAAAAATGTATTTAATGATATTTGACACTTAAAAATGGTTTTATTAATTACAATGATTTTATATAAAAATGATATATTTGGTGTTAATAATGATGAAATTTTGTGAAAGTTTCAAGCATAACACACGTTGATGATGAAAGCACAAGCATAAAGATGATAAGGCAAGTATGATATCCACACAAGGAGTTAATAAATATGAAGAATGAACGATCAAGGAAAAGTTAACGGGTAATCACGTTAATTGATAGACCTTGAGGTGACGGATGTCATAGTATCCCCTAGTTGAGAGAATTTCGCCCCGAAATTCAGCTGGAGTTAGGTCCAAGAGTGTCATCCTCAAATAGATGTTAGTATTTAAGTTTCATCTGATCTTCCCGTTCCCATGTAAACTCTGGCCCTAGTTTTGAATTCCATCTCACGCGAACAATTGGTATTCTACTGCGTTTCAATTGCTTGGCCTTTCGATCCATGATCTCAATGGGTTCCTCGACAAAATGAAGCTTCTCGTTAATCTTGATGTCCTCAACTGGTACTTGTAAGGATTCGTCAGCCAAACACTTGTTGAGGTTCGACATGTGGAAAGTATCATGTACGCCGCCGAGTTCTTGTGGTAACCTTAATCGGTAAGCCACTGGACCAATTCTTTTTGTAATCTCAAATGGTCCAATGTATCTTGGGGCTAGCTTCCCTTTCTTTCCAAACTGAACATATCCTTTCCAAGGAGAGACTTTGAGTAAAACTTGATCCCCAACGTTAAATTCTAGAGGCTTCCGACGGTTGTCGGCATAGCTCTTTTGACGATCTCTGGCTGCTTTTAGTCTATCTTTGATTTGGAAAATCTTGTCGGTTGTTTCTTGAATGATTTCTAGGTCTGTTAACTGACTTTCACCAATCTCGGCCCAACAAACGGGTGATCTACATTTCCTTCCATACAATGCTTCGAACGGAGCACTTCCAATGCTGGTATGGTAGCTGTTGTTGTAAGATAACTCAATCAGCGGTAGATGAGTGTCCCAACAACCACCAAAGTCGATTACACACGCTCTCAGCATGTCTTCTAGCATTTGTATGGTTCGTTCACTTTGGCCATCTGTCTGAGGGTGATAGGCGGTACTCATGTCTAATCGAGTGTCCATCGCTTTCTGTAGTGTCTGCCAAAATCGTGAAGTAGATCGGCTATCACGGTCGGATATGATTGACACCGGCACTCCAAGTCTTGTCATGACCTCTTTTATGTACAATCTCACCAACTTATCCATTTTGTAGTCTTCTCGGATCGGCTAGAAATGTGCTGATTTCGTCATTCGATCCACTACGACCCATATCGAGTCATGCCCGTTGCTCGCTCTAGGGATTTTAGTAATAAAATCCATAGCTACGTTCTTCCATTTCCACTCCGGAATCTCAGGTTGCTGTAATAAACTCAATGGTTTCTGATGTTCAGCTTTAACTTTCGAGCATGTCAAGCATCTGCTTACGTACGTAGCAATGTCTTTCTTCATGCCTAGCCACCAGTACAAATCTTTGAGATCGTGGTACATCTTGTCTGCACCAGGATGAATAGAATACTGCATCTTGTGTGCTTCATCCATGACTAAGGTACATACACCTCCCCATCTGGGTACCCATATACGGCCCATGTAGTGCTGTACACCATCATCCTTGCATATCATCTGTTTATCCAACCCTCGAGGAATTCTTCTCCCACAAGGTTTTCCTCTTTCAACGCCTTACTTTGTGCAATTTGGAACTAGGCTTTCAAATTTGTTTGAATAGTCAATCCCAACGCTCGAGCACGCAATGGCTTCACACGTTCTTTGCAGCTTAAAGCATCAGCCACCATGTTCGCTTTCCCCTGATGATACCGGAATTCACAATCATAGTCACTAAGAAGCTCTACCCAGCGTCATTGTCGCATATTAAGTTCCTTCTGATCAGGGATATGTTGGAGGCTCTTATGATCTGTGTAGATGATGCATTTGGTTCAATACAAGTAATGCCTCCATATCTTGAGTGTAAATACTACAGCGCCCAACTCAAGATCATGAGTTATGTAGTTCTTTTCATGCACCTTAAGTTGTCGTGAAGCGTTGGCAATCACCTTATCCTTCTGCATTAGTACACATCTTAATCCTTGGTGTGAAGCATCATAGTATACCACAAAATCATTAGTTCCGTCTGGGATGGACAATATCGGTGCGTTGCACAACTTATCTTTCAATGTTTGGAATGCTTGTTCTTGTGCCTGTCCCCAATCAAACTTCTTGTCTTTCTGAGTTAGCAGAGTTAACGGTTGAGTGATCTTTGAAAAATTCGTGATGAAGCGACAATAGTACCCGGCCAATCCTAAGAATTGCCTTATTTTTTAAGGTGTCTGGAGTGCATCCCATTTCTTCACCACTTCAATCTTGCCGGGATCTATATGAATCCCATCCTCGTTAACCACATGACCTAAAAACTTCACTTCTCGCAACCAGAATTCACACTTCGAGAACTTGGCGAAAGGTTTCTCTTCCCGTAACAGTTCGAGTATTGCCCGAAGGTGTTCTTCATGATCCTCTTTCGATCGGGAGTAGATAAGAATATCATCTATGAACACGATCACAAACTTATCCAAGTAAGGTTTACACACCCGATTCATTAGGTCCATAAACACAGTTGGTGCGTTAGTCAGCCCGAACGGCATGACCAAGAACTCATAGTGGCCATAACGAGTTCTAAATGTTTTTTCGGTATGTCTACCTCAAAAACCCTTAGTTGGTGATATCCAGAACGACGGTCGATCTTGGAGAAGTACGAAGCTCCCTATAGCTGGTCAAACAGGTCGTCGATCCTCAGGAGAGGATATCGATTCTTCACAGTTAACTTGTTCAACTCACGGTAATCGATGCACATGCGGAATGGCCCATCTTTCTTTTTGACGAATAATACCTGTGCTCCCCACGGTGAGTGACTTGGCCGAATAAAACCCTTCTCCAGTAGTTCCTGTAACTGACTAGATAATTCCTGCATTTCAGATGGCGCTAACTGATATGGTGTCTTTGCTACCGGTGTAGCTCCGTGGACCAACTCTATATGAAATTCCACCTGTCGTAAGGAGGCAAACTAGACAAGTCATCAGGGAATACATCTGGGTAGTCCGTACCACTATAATATCTACTAATTTCATCTCTTCTTCTTTCTTTTCTACCACATGAGCCAGAAATTCCTAGCACTATTTTCGTAAACTCTAGCGTGCTTTCATGCTGGAAATAAGCTTTATGTTTCTTCCCGGTCGTTCTCCTTGAATTCTGAGTACCTCCCCGTTTGGCATGGGGATTCGTACTACTTTGTGTCGAAAGACAATCCCAGCTTCGTGTTTCGACAACCAATCCATTCACACAATCACGTCGAAACTTCCTAATACAAAGGGTATCAAGTCTATATCGAAGGCATGGTCCTCCAATATCATCGAGCACTTTCTAATAATCTCACCGGCCAGTACAACCCTACCATTGGCCATTTCTACAAAGTAGCTAGTTTCTAGCCTACTAGGACTCAAATCAAGCAATTGCACAAACTCAGAAGATATAAAGCTATTGTCTGCTCCAGTGTTAAAAAATATAGATACAAAGTGATTATTGAGTAAGTGCGTACCTGTGACAACATTCGGGTCCTGACGGGCATCGTTGGCTCCAATGAAAAATGCACGTCCCCGAGCTGTATTTCCTTGGTTTGTCGGGCCTTTATTTCCAGCTATGGCTATCACCGGTTGCTGGTTATTCCCTTGTTGACCTGGTGCCCGAGTCAGTCTAGGGCACATGTTTCTGTATTGGTCAGGGCCACCATACTTATAACAACCCCTTGCATTCCCATCGGGGTTAACCGCGTTGACCGGTGCCACCAGATTCGATGCCATTCTGCAGTCTTTGGCTAGATGCCCCGGGCGTCTACAGTTCACACACACCCGGCACGGCGTTGCTGGGAGATGATGGAAGTTGCACCTATCACATTTGGGGTGCGGTCCAACATACTCTCTCCTGCCTTGCGTCACGACCACAGAGTTTCTGGTGGTCTTGTCCCTTTTTTCGAACTTCCTGGCACTCGACCGGCTCGTTTCCCCAACATCCTTTCTCTTCTCTGCTCACCTACCCAATACCCCTGTTCTTGCCATCTCATCAGTAAGAGCGTCGACCTTTAGAATTACGCCCTGGATCGTAGGAGGAGCAGTTGTTGTTACCATTGCCCGGAATTGAGGCGCAAGTCCCCAAATGGACCTCTCGATCCTCTTTGATTCCGGAGTGACCAGATGTGGAACCAATCTTGCCAACTCATGAAAACGGTCAGTGTAAGCTGCGTGCCCAGCCCCTACCATAGCATGATTGAAGAATTCACGATCAAGTTTATGCATCTCATTGAGAGGGCAGTATTCCTTAGTGATTAATGCCTCAAACTCATCCCATGACATCTGCATCGCCGATTCTCTTCCCCTAGACTGAATCTGGGTGTTCCACCAAGTTAGTGCCTTGCCCTTCAGTGAACATGTGGCATACTTGATATTTTGGTTGTCGAGGCACTCACTGATATCGATCACTGCCTCCATCTTCTCAACCCATCTGGTTAAGGCTATAGCTCCACCTTTTCCATCAAACTCTTTCGGTTTGCAGGCCACAAACTCCTTGTACTGTAACACCCGGTTATTTTTATAACAAAGACAAGAATTGAAGAATAAAAGAAAGAAAAGAAATAAAGCCCAAGTAGAGGGACTAAAAGTGTCCAAAAGGACTCTGTCTTTGAAAAGTTGGTGTAAATGTGGGAATGGCTGCCCACCCTCCTTTCACCTCACTTTTCCAATCAGTTTGAGAGAGAGAAAGAAAGGAAGAGAGCAGAACTCTCGGTTGAAGAAAAGGAGAAGAAGAGAAAGTGAATTCAAGGGTTTTAAGTATTTATGACGGGTTTTATCCCGATTATACGTTTATGTGCTTATGTGTTTGTGTATGTGCTCGGGTGTGTGTGTTTGGTGGGGTTTTTAGGTGTTTGACCTCAGTTGCAAAAGGGTTAGAAGGAAGAATCACCCAAGTGGCACCAGGTGAGTTTCTAGACCCTGGTTTTACTTGTTTTAAACTCTTTGGGGCTGAAAATGTATCAAAACGGTTTTTACAATGTTTATGTATGTTTACCCGTATGTATTATGCATGTGTGATGTTGGTTCTTAGATTCTTATAGGTTGTTCATGTTTAGAATAGCCATGTTAAGCTTAGAACAGATGGGTTTGATGATTGGGTTGGAAAACATGCTAGAAACATGTTGAACAGAAGGTTCATGCGCCTAGATAAGGCTCATGCGCAAGAAAATGCCTTAGAAATTGTTGATACATATATGTACCTAGATCCTGATCTAAATGTAATATGTCTTACACATGTGTAATGATTTGATACTTAATGAAATGCTAATGGTTGGTTGTGTTTATTATGTTTAATATTTCATTAGTAAAGTGTTTAACGTATATTGACTTTACAGGTTTATAATTGTTTAATGTTATATTTATTTATATTATGTATTGATACACGCATATATGAACATGTTATATAG
>BJCM01269368.1:13254-31085 GCA_018326385.1 Flaveria bidentis
AGCTAACCCACACACAGTTGAGCTAACACCCTTCATTGGGTGTGAACCTCCATACATTTGCTTGCAAGCCTTTCTTACATTCATTCATTCATTCATTAATGCATGCATTCTTTCATCACATTCCTCTTTTCATTATCTTCCACTTTACGTTACATAATACGTTTCATTTCGTTCATTAACATTCAACGTAAAGCCACAAGAAAAATAATCATACATAATAAGGAACATCATCATGAACATATAAACATCACCATACAAGGCACCATCATACATACATAACATATATCATACATACCATCATGCATAAGCATCACTCATACATCACATCATACATCACATCATACATATCCTATCACATCATATATGACCTCAAAAAGTCAACTTACATAACCCTCGGGAACTTCCCAAATCAAGTCCTACATTTGACATTTCCCCCAAAATCAGAAAATATTTCTAAGTCTTTAGGTGCATGGGGAATACTTAGGCGTATGGGAAACTTTCAGGCGCATTGGCACTATTGGGGCGCATGAGCAACACTTAGTCTATTATGGGCAATTCTAGGTGCATGAGCACTATGCAAACGCATGAGTGCCTGAGCACATGAACTATTTGGGCGCATGAATACTTAGTTAATTTCAGCCTGTTTCTAAGCGCATGGGTATTATTCGGGCGCATGAGGTTTTGGGTGCATAGGACACTTAGGTAGTTATTTCCGTTGGGTGCATGGGCCACTGTTTAGGCGCATGAGCAGTCTAATTCACACTTAACATCATAATTCAGTCCCCAAACATCACCTATCATGTTCTAATATTAATCATACATTCCAAGCCTTAGAAACACAACCATACATCATCATACTCATACATAGCCCAAAAACAACCCCACCCGCAACATACACACATAAAGCATACGAGTGAAAAACTCATCCTTTATAGATACACGCATACATGTATTTCAGCCCCAAAACAGTTTAAAACAAGTAAAAGGGGGTTCTAGAACTCACCTTAGTAGCCTTTTTTGGGTAAGACTTCCTTCAAACCTGTTTGCTACAAGCTTACACCTAGAAACCCACCAAAATCACACACAACCGAACACATAATACATATAAGCATACACCTGAGGATAAAGGCCAGTTAAGAACATCTTAAAACCTTGACTTCTTACATTGAATTCGACTCCTGCTCTGGTTCTTCAAAACCCCAAGAGTTTTCAGCTTTCCTTTCTCTCTCTAAAGAAAATCTGAATGTTGAGTGTAAAGAGAGAGTGATGGGTGGTCATGCCACCTTTATCACCAACTTTAAAACCTTTTGTCCTGTTTACAGTTTTTACCCCTTAACTTGGGTAACATATCATTTCTTTCTTTTTCCTTCACTTTATTCTTTCTTTCTTTGACTTTTAAAATAACCGGGTGTTACAAGTCCATCCCCCTTATATAGGTTTCGTCCCTGAAACCTGTTATTCCTTAAACAATCGTGGGTAATGTTGTCTCATTCCCTCCTCCGTCTCCCACGTAGACTCAGATCCCTTTTTGTGCTTCCACTGTACACGCACAAGAGGAACCACCTTATTCCCTAACCTCTTTACTTTTCGATCAATGATCGCCACTGGTTGCTCCACATAGTTGAGCCGTTCATCTACCTCGATATCTTCCAATGGTACAATCATATCCTCGTCTGCTAAACACTTTCTCAGATGAGATACATGGAATGTCGGGTGAATTCCACTTAACTCATCTGGTAACTCTAGTCTATAGACCACCTCCCCTACTCGAGCAATGATTCGAAAAGGTCGTATGTACCTTGGGCTCAACCGAATGATACCTTTCCAAGGCGAGACTTTCAACATAACTCTATCACCCACCTAGAACTCAATCGGTCTACGTCGTTTATCAGTATACAACTTTGGCCTATCTTTAGCTGCCTTCATAAAGGCCTTGATCCTTTCTAGCTTCTTAGTCGTAGCCTTGACCACTTCGACGCTCCCTAACTCTTTATGGACATTATCGCCCAAACACACGGGCGTTCTGCATCTCCTACCATATAGCATTGCATAAGGGATCATACCAATGCTAGCATAATAACTATTGTTATATGAGAACTCAGCTAAGGGTAAGTGGTCATCCCAACTTCCTCCAAAATCAATAACGCATGCCCAAAGCATATCTTCCAGCGTCTGAATGGTCCTTTCTGACTGACCATATGTGTGAGGATGATAAGCTGTGCTAATATGTAACCTTGTCCCCATCACATCCGAGGGTGTCACGATCAGACACAATAGACACCGGCAAACCATGACGAGTCACAATCTCCTTGATGAATAGATCCGCCAACCTCTCGGATGAATATGTCTCGCGGATCGGTAGGAAGTGAGTGCTCTTCGTCAAACGATCAACTATCACCCATATAGCATCATACCGTCGTGCGGTACACGGTAGCTTTGTGATAAAGTCCATGGTGATATGCTCCCACTTCCATTCCGGTATATCCAAAGGTTGGATCTTCCCATATGGCTTCTGGTATTCGGCCTTCACCTGTAAGCTAGTAAGACTCTTACTCACATACTCCACTACGTCACGCTTCATACCCGACCACCAATAATCTTTCTTCATATCTTGGTACATCTTCATAGCACCGGGGTGAATAGAGTATCAAGTTCTATGAGCTTCATCCATAATCCTTCCATGTAGATCCCCAAAACGAGGAATCCACATTCGTTCAAATCGGGTTCTAACACCGATGTGTTTTCACCCAACTCCGCGACCAGACCTCTCATTCTTTCAGATTTAAGATGATCTTCTTTCAATGCCTCATCTTGAAACACCTTGAGTTGCTTCATTACCTCGGAGGTCATTACCAACTGATACAACTTCACCCGAATCGGCTCGGGTCTCTCCTTTCGGCTAAGGGCGTCCGCCACCACGTTGAATTTGCCCGGATGGTAATGGATATCGCAATCGTAGTCTTTTATGAGCTCCTACCATCACCTCTACCTCATGTTCATATCTTTCTGCTCAAAGAAATACTTTAAGCTTTTATAATCAGTGAATATGGTGCACTTCATCCCGTATAGGTAGTGCCTCCATATCTTTAATCTAAAGACCATGGCTGCTAGCTCCAAGTCATGAGTAGGATAATTAACCTCATGAAATTTCAATAGTCGGGATGCATAGGCTATAACCTTTCCTCTCTGCATCAACACACATCCTAACCCCGAGTAGGAAGCATCATAATAAACCACCAAATCTTCACTTCTATCGGGTAACGACAACACAGGAGCTTGAGTCAACCTCAACTTTAACTCCTCAAACACCTTCTCTTGAGCTTGACCCCATACAAACTTTACATCTTTCCAGGTCAACTTGATTAGTGGAGAAGCAATCTTAGAGAAGTCTTGTATGAATCCTCTATAATAGCCCGCCAAACCTAAGAAACTACAAATCTCGGATGACGCCTTCGGAGACTTCCACTGCATCACCGCCTCCACCTTTGTTGGGTCCACCATAATCCCTTTAGGATTCACTAAATGACCCAAGAACTGGACGTCATGCAACCAAAATGCACACTTGGAGAATTTAGCATACAACTTCTCCCTTCTCAATGTTTCTAACACCTCTCAAATGTGACCGGCAGGCTCATTCTCGCTTTTTGAATAAATCAGGATATCATCAATAAACACAATCACTGATTTATCCAACATCGGCCGACACACTCGATTCATTAAGTCCATAAAAGCAGCTGGCGCATTGGTCAAACCAAAAGACATAACGAGAAACTCGTAATGTCCTCAACGCATTCGAAAAGCTATTTTAGGAATATCCTACTCCTTCACTTTCAACTGATGGTAGCTAGACCGAAGGTCTATTCTTGAGAACCAACTGGAACCCTGAATCTGATCAAATAGGTCATCAATCCTTGGCAAGGGGTACCGATTCTTCACCGATAGCTTATTCAACTCACGATAGTCTATACACATTCTCATGCTACCGTCTTTCTTCTTCATGAATAAGACAGGAGCACCCCAAGGAGAGATACTCAATTTGATGAACCCCTTATAAAGCAGCTCTTGCAATTGCTCCATCAACTCTTTCATCTCAGTCGGAGCCAACCGATACGGTGCCTTAGCTACAAGTTGGGCACCTGGTATCAAGTCAATCTAGAACTCGATCTCGCGGTCAGGTGGCACTCCTGGTAAGTCTTCGAGAAACACATCTGGAAAGTCACACACCACCGGTATGCCAGTCAGTTGTGGTGTTAGCGTATCCACATCCTTCACGTAGGCCAAGTAGGCACTACACCCACGCCTCATGCACCTTCCCGCCACCGCCATCGAAATCACTTTCGGAATCGTCGTGACTTGACCACCGTAATCCGTCACCGAAATCCCGTCAGGCCTTGTCAATTGAATCATCTTCTTGCGACACATAATATTCACCTCGTAGTCCGCCAACCAATCCATTCCTAGGACTACATTGAACCCGCCCAAGGTCATCTCAAAGGGTCTAATAGGAAACTTGTGACCTTCTAGTTCCATGTCACATCCTTCTATCATCTTGGAAATCCTGATAAACTTACCTATGGCACTTTCTACATCAAAGGCCGTATCTATATTCTTACTACTATCAGGCAATGTAGCACAGAAAGTAGCAAAAATAAAACTTTTACTAGCAACCGAATCAAATAACACAGAGGCTAAAGTTTGGTTTACTAGAAACGTACCTAACACAACAACGTGGTCCGTCCTAGCCTCCTCCTGCGTCATCGTGAACGCTCTAGCACTCACCCTCTGCCCTCCCCGCCACAGTTAAAACACCTCCCTGCCTTGCATTCCCTCGCCATATGACCAGGCTTCCCACATTTGAAACACACGTTCAAACCCCATATACACTCTCCGATGTGTTCCTTTCCACACTTACCACACCTTCTCAGCCCCGCACCGGATGTGACTACCCGTCGGTCATCGACCCGCACCTTTGCTGTTTGGAGTGGCCCCGCCACGTCCAACCCGCTTCCCATTCCAATTCCGATCACCACCACCTTTCTTGCCGACTTCAACCACCACCACGGTCCTTTCATCATACAACCTCCCCGCCAAGTCAACCGCCGACCTAAACGTGCTTGGTCGGCCAGCAATCATGTGCCTACGGATGTTTGCCAGCAGCCCTTGGATGTATCTATTGATCTTTCGTGACAAGGGTGTCACTTGATCCGGCACAAGCCGTGCCAGCTCATTGAACTTGGTGGTGTACTACTGATGTGCATGGTTCCCGCCTCCAGCTGTAGGAACTCGCTTTCCCACCTTATCCATTTCCCTATGAAGACAGAACTCCTTGATCACCAACTTCTTCTGCTCCGGCCATCTCATTCTTCCGATAGCCCGGCTACCCTCAGCTTGGTCAATATTGTCCCACGAACACAAAGCTTAGTCCATAAATGAGTGGGTAACAAACTTCACCTTCTGATCTTCTCAACACTCGCTAATGTTGGGTACTGCCTCCATCTCTCTCACCCATCGGTGAGCAGCAGCGAAAGTGCCGTTACCGTCAAAGGTAGGGGTCTTGCACCTTTGAAATCCTGATCATATTTTTGATTTAGAACTGTTTGCAAACTATTCTAAACATTCTTGTGAGAATGCTTCAACTGGAATGTGTACTCAAAGTGATTATGATGATGACCAATTGTTTTAGTTACCCAAACCTATTCCAAGTTCTCCATGAGCAGCTAAAGATCAAGCTCCCACTATTGTCAGATCTACTAGTATGACTATCTCAAGAGATTATGGAGCTTCAACAAGTTTTCAACCTAGTGAGCCTCAACACTTATCCGGTGACACTACACAACACCAAGCTGATGAAAATAGCATTTTGAAGGAACATGAAACTGTTAATGCTGCTTCACAGCCAAGTAATAATGATGATGTTTCTCATTCATTCAATCAATCCTCATTGAATAAGTTTGAAACAATAGCTGATCCTAGTGTTCAAGCTCTTGAGCGAAACATGTCAAATCTAGATCTGTCCCTATAATTGGATGTGATCCTAAAGCTCAAAATTCACAACACTCATCCAATTGAGAACATCATTGGAGAAGTCTCTGAAGGTGTGAGAACAAGGAGACAATCTTATAATAGGAATGTCTACCTGTACTCATGCTTCTTGTCCCAGATGGAACCCAGGAAAGTAGAAGATGCCTTGAAAGAGAGTAGTTGGGCTGAATCAATGCAAGAGGAGTTGCTTCAATTCAAAATACAAAAGGTTTGGAACCTATGTCCGTTGCCATCCGGTCAAGTACCAATAAGCACCAAATGGGTTTATATGAACAAGAGAGATGATAGAGGCTTGATCATCAAGAATAATGCAAGACTGGTAGTTCAAGGATACACTCAAGAGGAAGGAATTGATTACACTGATGTCTTTGCTCCCGCGGCAAGACTTGAGGCATTAAGGATATTTCTTGCTTATGTTGCATCCAAGAACTTTACTGTCTACCAACTTGATGTCAAGTGTGCCTTTCTATATGGGGATATAGATAGGGAAGTCTATGTATGCCAACCTCCAGGATTTGAAGACCCATAACACCCCGACTATGTGTACAAATTGGATAAAGCTCTTTGTGGGTTGCATCAAACACCTAGGTTGTGGTACGAGAATTTTTCTCAAATTCCCCTGAAGAATGGTTATACCCAAGGTACCATTTGTAAGACTTTATTCATAAGAAAGTCTGGGAAGGATATTTCGCTCGTCCAAGTCTATGTTGATGACATAATATTTAGTTCTTCAAATGACCAAATGTGTAAAGACTTTAGAGCATTATGAGGAAGAAATCTGAGATGAGTTCCATGGAAAAAATAGACTTTTTCCTTGGAATTCAGGTAAAGCAAATGAAGGAGGGATTCTTTATCAACCAATCCAAATATGTATCTGACATATTGGAGAGATTTAATATGAAAGATTGTAAGCCAACAAAGACTCATATACCCAAAAACCACAATCTTTGTCCTGACTCTAAGGGTGAGGATACTGATTAATATTAGTATAGGGCAATTATTGGGCCTCTTATGTATCTCAGAGCAAGTAAACCTAATATCATGTTTGCAACATGCATTTATGAAAGATATCAGGCTGCTCCAAAGGTTTCTCACCTAGTTGCTGCCAAGCGAATCCTTAGATACCTCAAAGGAGCACCTGAACTAGGTCTTTGCTTTCAAGGAACTACAATTTCAATATATATGGCTATTATGATAGTGACTATGGTGGCTGCAATATCAACAAGAAATCTCCATTAGGAGGGTATCAATTTCTTGGTGGAAGAATCATCTCATGGCAATGCAAGAAGCAATCTTGTGTCTCAACATCAACTGTTGAAGCTGAATACATTGTTGCTGCTAGTTGCTATGCTCAGCTGTTGTGGATTCAAAACTAGATGTTAGACTATGGATTCAACTTCATGAGCACTCCTATCCACATTGACAACAACAATGCTATCTCATTACTGAAAATTCCAGTCAAGCACTCCAAGACAAAGCATATTGATATCAGGTACCATTTCATTAGAGATATTCATGAGAAAAATCTAATTAAGCTAATCAAAGTTGATTTAAATGAATAATATGTTGATTTGTTCACCAAAGCTTTTGATGAACAAACATTCAAGTATCTCATTAAGGCTATTGGGATGATAAACATTGAATAGTCTATCTTATTTGAAAACCTTTTCAAAATATGTCTTGTCTTTGTCAAAACAATCTAAGCCTTGTTGCAAAAGGTTTTTCTTTGAAATTTCTCTAAGTACACATTATTTTGAAGAGGAATTAACCCTTAGAAGATATCAAATATATCTTCCATAGCAAAATTTATCCAAGGGAAATCTTCTTCTTGGAAGAGTTTTAGTCTCGGAACAAGCGATTGATACCATATCAGATCTACTTCCAAAGCTTATGAACTCTTTCACTCAGAAGGAAATTTTACTCTCGAAAGTAAGGATTTACCTTCGAATGTAAGATTACCTTTGGAAGTAAGATTGGCTTCGAAAGAAAATTACCTTCAAAAATGATTTACACTTGGAAGAAAACCTTACTAGGCCATGGAAATTTTTTGGGTCCCACACTTTAAAAGATAAAGATTTTCTTAATAATGTCGGAATTGTTAAATAGGTTTAACCTTACCGCCCCTGTCACATCATACCCCAAACCATTGTTTCACCTTATCTATCCACCATTTTCACCCATTTTAATCTTTTTACCAGTTATCTCACCCAAAAGCTTTCATCGTTGTTACTTTACCTAATCTCAAGCTTACTTCTCTCATTCTCACCAAAAATGGCACTTAACCCTCAGCATAATCAAGTCGCACTCTTGGATTCCTCCAAGGATGTTGACTTCTCTGAAATCATCTCCTTCCTAACCCAATCAACCTACTTCACAGCCCTAACTATCAACCCTATCGTGTATTCAAACCACATGGCTAAATTTTAGGGGAACAGATAGATTACAACCCTGAATGGAGTTAGGGTTCTGAACTTGAACATTTGTGGTCAAGAGCTGATCATTTTTTAACAGACCATTAGGGGGTCAAGTTCAGGTATTCTCAATTTGTTTACACTAATCTGCTTGTAAACTTGGACTCCTTAGAGTATTACATGTTCCCTAGATATGTTCAATACATTCTTAACTGTGAACTGGGCTCACAATTAAAGTGAACATGTAATATTCTTAAATTGGGACAGATGAAGCCCAACATCTTTAAAATACTGATAAAGCCCATTGTTGGCTTCTCGGGGGTGGAAACAACCCTTGTCCCAAAAATATTGGAGCTCATTGCTCAAGGTGACAACCTAGTAGCACCAGCTAGTGTTAAACCCACACTTTCTACTTCCCAACAACCTCAACAGCCACAAATGAACCCTACACAGAGTATTCATTCTGTGCAGGCTCCCATATACTTACCCACACTGGAAGAAGTGGATACTGGAGCTCCCACTTCTCCTGAGGAGAAAACCACTCCCATTCATTCAATGATCAGTGCTGAGGTTCCTCATGCTCAGCCTGATGAGCTCATAAGCCCAAAAGCCTTAAGCCATCACTCTGAGTCTTAACACTCAAGTGATCAACCTTCAGGGGACAGTTACCATCCCCAGCCTTTAGATTGAAATCAACCAATCCCAAACCTTGACTTCTATACTGATGAAGATTTAGGTTTCAGTAAATACCATGATTCTCTCTTCTTTTCCCCTACTCAAAGAGAGATGAGTGCTCATGAGTCTCCTACTTCTATCCCACATCAGTCACCTACTACTGAGGTGGACAATTCTGAACCTGTTCAGGATGTCCATATGGAAGAGTCCATCACTTTTGCAAGTGATTACATCATTAAGACCTCAATCATGGCAACTCAGCCCACTGACTCATCAATTAAGGCTGTCAGTGAGCAGAGGAAATCCAACAGCCAAGAACGTGAAGCTGGTGATGAGAGAGAGGACTCTACTCCAATAATCTCATCCTCCAATGATTCTTCTAATGAAGATGAGGGGAATCTAAGACTAAAAGTGCAGAAACTGTCTAAAACATACACCTATTTAGTCTCCAAGGTTAGTCACCTTGAATCTCAAGTGACTACCTTGCAGAATAGGGTCAATGATAAGAAACTTGAGATTTCTTATCTCCAGGAAAAAGCAGTTGGGAGACCTTTAAGAGGAGCTCAACCAAGAACACAAGAACCTGTGAATATGATTGACCTAACTCCTACCTCACTTATGCAAGTGGGTGATGCTACCAAAAAGGAAGAGAAGGTCATTACAATCACAAAACCTGGGAGTTTTTCATAGAGTATGGACATTGAGGACTCACCATCCTCACTTGCAATTGTGCAAACTCAGCAACTTCCTCAAGTTCACATTGATGTGGACTCTATAGACTCCTTCATACAGAGTCTGTTTGAGGAAGGGATATCAAGGGCTATGTCATCTCCACCAACTTCAAATAACATCATTGGGTGGAGGTATGACAGCAACAGAAGAGCCCTCATCATTCTTAGAGTTCAAAGGCAGCAAGAGATCTTCAACTTTCAGACCTTGAACTTCTATGAAGGTCTGGATCTAGTCAACATGCCACTTGTCAATCCAAGCCAATCAAGACAAGCTGACATGCTAGCTCAAAGAATCCATGACAAGATCACTGCAAAGTTCAGTTTCAGAAGAAAACTAAGGCAATCAAGCAATGCCATCGGTCAACTGGATGTTGAGGCGGACCCTAAGATTAGTTTCATAGGAGAAACCTTGACTAAAGGCCCAGTGATAGAACCTGAGAGCCCTGTCCTATCAACATCAACTGCTGCATAGATCCATACCTTTTTTGAGACACCTGCTGGTGACGATGCTTCTCAACCTCTCTCTGGCCAGAGCTCAGAAGCTACATCAAGCAATGAAGGCCATCGCTCTCTCCGCTTTGAGTCACAAAGGTCTGAGAGTGACAAAGGTAAAAGAAAGATGACATCTGATGAGATTGAGGAGAGAGAGAGAGAGAAAGAGAGAGGAAAAGGAAGCTGAGGGGAGAAAGTTCCTCTTCTGGGTCTGCAATGATCATGGAAAGTGTAATCAGGGCTGCCCCTAGACCAAACACTCAGGATGATGAGTTGAGGACAGTTAGGATCAACTACTTTCAGACTAGGAACTATGACATTGAAAATGTCATTTCTCTTCCTTTAGAGGAACTAGATGAACTGGTTGACATGAAAAGATCAAAAGAGAAGAACTGGTTCAAATGAAAGAAGACAGAAGAAAGAAAAGACTATATAAGCATGTGCCTACTCTCTCCCCAGTTCAACAAAGTCCTGCATATGAGTATGTGGTTCAACAAGAACCTCAGGTAGATAAAGAAGAAGACATGATCAAGATGATCAACTACCTGAGTACCACAGGCCTCTATTAGGCAGGAGCAATTCTTCCCTTATCCTATGACTATGTTGAGTTTGAGTATCTAAAACAACTTGAACTGGAGATAGTCAAGGAAAGAAAGACAACCAAAATGAAACTAAGGGAAGAAGCTGCTAAGTCAAGAGCCATCATCTAGAAGAGCATGAAGAAGTCTGCAGACAAGCAAATGATGATGAGCTTCTTGAAGTTGTATGGATTCTCCGGAAGGAGACTTGACCCCATGTCTCTATCCACTATGGATGAGCATATCAGGGTGATCAAGCAGAAGATAAAGAGTGGAGAGATGATTGACTTACACTCCCCTCCAAGTCTAGTTCCACCTGAAGTGGAGGTGAAGGTTGAACAACCTAAGACAACACAACCTGAACCTCCTGTTAAATCTCAGCAAGCTTCATCTTTTGATCCACACCAGGGTCAGATTCCCTCTCCTTCTAAACCTATGAGAAAAGAAGAGCCAACTGAGAAAGACAATGAAGATCAATCAGGTGCTACAGGCTAGTCTTCTCAGTTAAAAGGAACAAAGAGAAAGAAAAGGATGGCTTCAAAGCCAAAGCCAAAGAGGAAGAAAGCTGCATCCTTTTCTGAACTTCAGGATGAGTCAGAACATCCTAAGGATGTGCAGCTAGAGGATGCTACATCAGCTCCTACTCAAACAGCTTCTCTAGCATCAGGAAGACCCATCTTGTCTTGGACATGCACCATAAATCTAGAAAGATGGCATGTCATTAGAGATCAAGGCATTGAAGACATCTACACTTGGCAAGACATGTTCAATCTGCCTCTACATGATCTCTTTGATATGAGGAGACATTTTGACAGTCTGAGTGATCCTGATCATCTCATGAAGAAAGGAATGGTCATTATTCTGATTAGGACTGTCAATATATGAAGTCTACAAGTGTTTGGTAGCATCAGCTTAGGGGGAGTTTGTAGAGATTATATGAAGAAGCTGATGCAACCCAAACACCCAAAGTCTCTCTTGCATGCATACACATAAGTACTAAAGAAAAATGCTTCGGAAGTTTCACACAAGCAACAAAAATATTCTAAGTGTGAAATCTTCCGAAGCCAAGACCAATATCTTCTGAAGCCAAAGATGAAGTCTTTCGAAGCTTCAAGAGACAATATCTTCCAAAGCCAACACTTGAAGACAAATTTCTTTCAAAGAGTTTTAACACACATGCTTTATCTGATGTACTTTTCCATAAAGCTAGACCCCTTTCCGTTACAACTTTGTAAAGTCCTCAACTTACATGAGTTGGTGAAAAGGTTTAGTAACTGTACATTGAGGTCTTGAGTCTGTAACTTTCTACTTCATGTACTTTATCCTTTTTGTAATATATTAGGATGTGAGCTATGGCATGTCATAGTCACAAGTCAAAATACAATCTACCTTTTGACTCTACAATTGATTTTGTTTTGTGTCTTGTCAATTGTATCCAACTGACCTTCAAAGTATGACCGGTTGTAGGATGTAGTATATGTATCTCAAGTACTTGTAACCGTCCTTTATGCTTTGTAACACTTGTAATAGAACTTGTGAAAGCAATATACTGTAATATTAAAAACCATCTCTTTGTGTATCTTGTTCTGTCTCTTACTTACTTGTGTTCTTTGTATCATCTATTGTGGTTAATCCAGTCTCACTGTTTGATTAAGTTAAGTTACTCTCCTCTTTGTGTTGTTGTGTTGTAAGTGACCACCCTTTAATGGTCCTGCGATATCCCGCTCTCCTCTTTGTGTTGTTGTGTTGTAAGTGACCACCCTAAGAAACCATGGCATCACTGCCTCCAATTTAGTCGGGTCGACCATAATCCCTTTAGGATTCACCACGTGACCCAAGAATTGAACCTCACGCAACAAAAACACGCATTTGGAGAATTTAGCATAAAACTTCTCCTTCCTTAGTGTTTCCAATACTTCACGAATGTGACTGGCATGCTCCTCCTCGCTCTTCGAATAAATCAAGATCTCATCGATAAACACAATCACTGATTTGTCCAACATCGGCTGACACAGTCGGTTCATCAAGTCCATAAAATCAGTTGGCGCGTTAGTTAAACTGAAAGTCATAACGAGAAACTCGTAGTGTCCATAACGCGTACAAAAATCTATTTTAGGAATATCCTGCTCCTTCACCTTCAACTGATGATAACCAAATCAGAGATCTATTCTTGAGAACCAATTGGCACCTTGGAGCTGATCAAACAAGTCATTAGTCCTCGACAACGGGTACCGGTTCTTCACTGTCAACTTATTCAACTCATGGTAGTCGATACACATCCTCATACAACTGTCCTTCTTCTTGACAAATAAGACCAAAGCACCCCAAGGAGAGATACTCGGTCTAATGAATCCTTTATCGAGCAACTCTTGTAGTTGCTCCATCAATCCTTTCATCTCGGAGGAGATAAATGATACGGTGACTTAGCGACAGGCTGAGCACTAGGTATTAAGTCAATCTGAAACTCGATCTCACGATCCGGTGGCACCGCTAGTAAATCCTCTGGGAACACGTCCGGGAAGTCACACACAACTAGTACATCGGACAATTGTGGTGTTGACATGCCCACATCCTTCTCGTAGGCCAGATAGGCACTACATCATGCCCCCATTTACTTTCCCGCCACTACCATTGAAATCACCTTCGGAATCGTAATGACGCGATCACTGTAAATTGTCACTGAACTCCCGTCTGGCGCTGTCAGTCGAATCATCTTCCTACATCACACAATATTCGCCTTGTAGTCTACTAACCAATCCATTTTCTAGGACTACATTAACACTGCCTAAGGTCATCACGAACAGTCTAGCAGGAAACTTATGACCTTCTAACTCTATGTCACAGCCTTCTATTAGCTCAGAAATCCTGATAGACTTACCTATGGCAGTTTTCTACATTGAAGGGCTCATCAATATTTCTACTACTAACAGAAAAATTATCATAGAAAGCAGCAAAAATAAAACTTACTAGCACTAGAATCAAATAACACAAAAGCAAGTGTTTGAATTACTAGACTAGTACCTGACACAACATCGGGGTCCGTCCTAGACTTCTCCTGGGTCATCGTGAAGGCGATAACACTCGCCTTCCCTTCAGTCTCAGTCATCTTCTTCCATGCCCTAGAACTCTTAGCCCTTGGCTTCTTATAGTCCCTACTCATATGGCCCTCTCCACAACAGTTAAAACACCTTGCCACCTTACACTCTCTCGCCATGTGGTCAGGCTTCCCACATTTGAAGCATATATTCAATCCCCACCTACACTCATCTGTATGCTCCCTTCCACAGTTACCATACCTTTTCGACCCCGCATTGGGTGTGACCACACGCCGGTCATCCACCCTCGCAACCTTATTGTTTGGGGCAGCCCCACCACGCTCAAACCTCTTCTTGTTCCAATTCCGGTCACCACCACCCTTCTTGCTCACCTTAGCCACCACCTCCTCTCTTTAATCGTACAACCTTCCTGCCATATCAACCACTGACCAAAACCTACTCGGTTGGGTGGTTATCATGTGTGCCTGCGAATATCCACTGGCAAACCTTGAATGTATCTCTTAATCTTTCGTGACACAGACCTCACCTGATCCGGCACCAGTCGTGCCATCTAGTTAAATTTGGTGGTGTACTGCTGATGCGTCATGGTTCCCGCCTCCAGCTGCAGGAACTCCCTCTCTACCTTGTCCAACTCCCTATGAGGACAGAACTCCTCGATCACCAACCTTTTCAACTCACTCTATCTCATTCTTCCAATCACCCTACTACCCTCGGCTTGGATGACATTATCCCACCAACGCAAAGCCGAGTCCACAAATGAGTGGGCAGCGAACTTCACCTTCTGGTCTTCCCTGCGCTCGTTGATATCGAGTACAGTCTCCGTCTCTCGCACCTACCGATGAGCAGTAGCAGCAGCAGTGTCGTTGCCATCAGAAGTCGGGGGCTTGCATCTCTAAAATGTGCAATAGGTACAGCCTTATTCTACCTCGTGCACTGGCTCTTCTTCCTCCTCCTCCTCCTCGTCACTAGACATAATTATCTTAGTCTCTGGTCGCTCCTTTCCCCCCAATGGCCTATTCCTCTCCTTCTTCTCTCCTTCCCTCACAATCTTGATCACTTTGGTCACCATAGGAGGCAAGATTGTCTGCATGACCTGGTGAACCATCTCAACCACAGCCTCCTTCACTAAGACCCTCAAATTCACACTCTCATCACCACCCTCTGGATGAGGGGTCTAAGGCTCTTCATTAGTCATCTCGACAACTTTAGCCTTTCCTCTCATGACCCGTGGTCTAGCACCACGTTCACCACGACCTCCATCTTGACAAGCCTTAGAAGATCTACCTCCAGCCATCCTCTAAACGCACTATAAGATCCAAACACCAACATGGTCATTCAAGGTAATAGCTCAATTTATCTCAAGTATAGTAAGTCCCTAATTAGAGTGACCAGTTGTGATTAGCCACTTACTTTACTCTTCATATCTCAAGCATTTCTTATCCTGACTATATCAGTATCTAATTCTATTAAAAGCACATAAACCACATAACATGTGCACTTAATACCGGTTAACAATAAAGAAAATGCCAGATGGCACGTAGCTACTTAGACTGGAAACCTTCTATTTTGTCCCATTCTCAGTTTAAGTTTAGGTTTCTTTTGAAAATATTTACCTTTTTCTCTTAAACATTGGCTCTGATACAAACTTGTAAGGCCCCGTTCCCGGGACGCTCACAGTTAGACAATCATTGCACATAAAACATAAAACATACATTTATATTTACTAAAATATTACAGCGAAATACTTAATAAACCATTTCATATATGAAAATACTGCTTTTGTAAAATAATACAACATTGTTAATCATTACATAAATATCATTGTTTGCATTACATCACAAAAACATCATTGTTATATAAAATGGATACCATCCAAAATAAGCCAAGTAGATGCCCCGTGCCATCCTCAACAACAATCACCTGCCACCTAGAAAATACATAAAAATTCAACGTTGCTGAGTGTGTTCTAGTTTTATAAATAAAATACTTTACTTTCTCTTAAAACCATTCTTTACTTTCATATGCAATCATGCATCATATGTACAAATAGATAATCTTATTATTATCGTTCATCATCATTCATTAACTTTCATTCATCATTCAATGAACGTCATCGTTATCTTTCATTCTCATTCATTGTCTTCCTTACCATACCTTTCGTACATACATCATTATCTTTCACTTGTCATCCAGACCAATGTCATGTGCTATACACCAAACATTGTGCACGAAGGTGGTTACTGAGCCTGGGGTCAATAAATAGACCTCGAACACTGTGTACGAAGCTGACTTCAGTACCTAGGGTAAAGGGTCCCATACATATGGTAAATCACAAGGATTAGACCCTAGTGTGTATCCTTTTAGGGTAGCTAACCCGCACACAGTTGAGCTAACATCCTTCATTGGGTGTGAACCTCCTTACATTGCTTGCAAGACTTTTCATTCCTTCTTTAATTCATTAATAGATGCATTCATTCATTCTTTATGATCCTCTTTTCTTTATCATTAATTTACACTTTCCTTTACATAATACTTTATGTTTACCAATATTAACATACCACGCAAAGCCATGGAAATATACATAATAAGGAACATAAAGAAAACATACATAACATAAGCATACATAACAACATCACTCATAATCATAAGACATCATATAATCATCATACATCACCCCCGGGAACATCCCAAGTCAAAGCCTAAAACTTCCTTTTTCCCCAAAATTTTAGAATATATTCTTCCTTTTTCCCCAAAATTTTAGAATATATTCTAAGTCTTTAGGCGCATGAGCCTATGCAGGCGCATGACTTTTCAGGAGCATGGGAACAATTAGGAGCGAATTTTTAGGCGCATGGGCACTATTTGGGCGCACGGGCAAACACTTAGTCAATTCAGACAAGTTCTAGGCGTATGGGCACTATGCAGGCGCATGAGTCCGACTTAGGCGCATGGGTGATTGGGCACATGGGAACACTTAGCCAATTTGGTATGAACCTAAGCGCATGAGAACTATTTGGGCGCATGGGACTTAGGCGCATGAGCAACTAACTTTAACTAACCAACATAATTTCAGTCCCAAGTCCAATTCTAACATGTTCTAAGCTTAGTTATTATACTCTAAACAACATACACACATACATAGCATAATCGTAACATTATATGCACCCGAATCATACCCCACCCACATACACATACACATGAATATACGGGTAACACACCCATTTTTTAAAAAAATACATACATGAATTTCTAACCACATAGAAGTTTAAAACATTTTAAATAGGGGATCTAGAGCTCACCTCTTGCAACTTTATGTATGACTTCCTTTAAACCCGAATGCTATGAGTTCAAACACCTAAAACCCACCAAAACACACACTCAAACACAACAAACATATATAAGCACATACCCGAGGCTATAATTAGCCAAAAACACTTAAAACGTTGAATTCTTACCTTGAATCCAAATTCTTCCTGTTCTTCTCTCTAAAACCGGGGGAACTCCAACTTTCTCTCTCTAAAAAGTCAAATGGAGATGATGTGCAGATGGTGTGGGCGACCATACACCTTTTGTACAAAATATAATATATTATTTTGTACTTTTTACACCTTTAACCCCTCAACTTGGGTTTTATTACATTTCTTTCTTTCTTTTCACTTGTATTCTTCATTTTACATCTTTTAAAATTTTCCGGGTGTTACATATTCATATATGACCAAATTACTAGTTGGTGATTTTATAAAGAGTCATAAGGGTTTGTTAAAATCAATAAAAATCAAAAAAGGATTACATTACGTTTATGGAATTTTAGATGTTTTACAAGTATTATTATGAACACTTATATAT
>BJCM01269369.1:0-16576 GCA_018326385.1 Flaveria bidentis
CAATCATTAACTATTGCTAGCCTGGCGACGTCTTAGATCTTTGGGCCTGACAAGCCTATTTGGTGCTAAAGCCGATGTATTGCCGGCTCCTGATGACGTATGCTTGTTTATCATGGGAACCAAGTACACTTAGCCAATCTTATAAACTTGTAATCAAGTCGATGTTTGGTTGTAACTATATGTGTTCTATAAACTTGCTAACTCATAACCTATGACATTGTTCATCATGGGAACCAAGTACACTTAACCAATCTTATAAACTTGTAATCAAGTCGAGGTTTTGTTGTAACTATATGTGTTCTATAAACTTGCTAACTTATAACCTATGACATGAATTGTTACTTGTACATCTTTTTATATATATGTACGTTTAACCCATGGGAACTCACTAACTTTCAAAGTTGACCCTTTATTTTTAACATGTTTCAGGTTTGATACTTGAGAAACTCTTCTTGCTCATATAAGACTTGGACTTATTTAAATTAAACATCTTATGTTGTTGGTTATATTTTTATGTATTGTAATGACTTAATTGACTTGTATTGTTCATGATAAATGGTATTTAATATTATTCCAACTAATTTAGTTCCATGTGCTATGAAAAATCGTTTTCACATTCGTCCACCCCGATGATTCCACCGTCGGTCGGGGTGTGACACATTGTGTTATACATTGTGTCTAAATTAACCATTGTGTTTTTTAAAATGGTTATTTTCAAATAAATAATGTTGATTTTTTACGTTGTTCTTGTTTATTGTATAATCATTATCATGTCATCGTGTAATACTCGTCAAGCAACTCATTGTGCCTATTGCTAATGATTGAGTCTAGTGTTGTCATTGTGTTACCTATTATGTCTAATGTTGATTATTGTGTTATGTAATGTGTTTTTTAAAATGCTGATTATCAAATAATACAATGTTTAAAATGTAATATTTCTTACGTTTTTTGAGTTTATTATGTAATCCTGATCAGTTCATTGTGTAATCCTCGTCAAGCAACTCATTGTGTCGATTACTAATCATCAAGTCTAGTGTTGGTCATTATGTTATCAATTTTATATAATGTTGACCGTTGTGTTATGCATTTGTGTTTTTTAAAATGGTAATTTTCCGATATCACAATAATGAGCAATGTAAACATTTTATGTTTCGAGTTCATTATGTATTGCTCATAAGATCAAGTCTAGTATTGGTTATTGTATTACCCTTTGTGTCTCATATTAATTATTTTGTTATGCATTGTGTTTTTTAAAATGATTATTTTCAAATAACACAATGCTAAAAACGTAAATTTTTTATGTTTTTCAGTTCATTATGTAATGTTGATCATGTTAATGTGCAATTCTCGTCAAACAGTTCATTGTGTCGATTGCTAATAGTCGAATCTATTGCTGGTCATTGTTGTTACCAATTTTGTTTAATGTTAACCATTGTGTTTTTTAAAATAATGATTTTTGAATAACACAATAATAAAAAATGTAAATTTTTTATGTTTCAAGTTTATTATGTATTCATCATCAGATTGAGTCTAGTGTTGGTTATTGTGTTATCAAATTTGTCTAATTTTGACTATTATCTTATGCATTGTGTTTTTTTTAAAATGACGATTTTTTAATAACACAATGATAAAAATATAAAATTTATGTTTTCCAGTTCATTATGTAATATTGATCATGTCAAGCAACTCATCGTGTCAATTGCAATCACCGAGTCTAGTGTTGGTTATTGTGTTACTCATTTTATCTAATGTTGACCTTTTTGTTATACATTGTGTTTTTTAAATGATGATTTTCAAATACATAATAATAAGAATTATGAACTTTTTATATTTTAAGTTCATTATGTATTGCTCATTAGATAATTGTGTAATCTTCATCAATTCAGAAGATTACATAATGACCTGACAAAATTACACATGAGTTAAAAAAGTTTATTTTCTTATATCAACACTATACTCATTTTAAAGATTAAAAATACTCGTTTTTATGATTTATTTTTTAAAAAAAGATAATATCATATATAAAAGTTATGAATGTTTAAAAAAAAGGTGGAACTTTGAGGGGGGGGGGGGGATATTATCAATTTTGAACCCAAACTAATTTTGATCTAAAGAACACGCGTTAATATTTTAATCATTTTTACACTTTTTAGTTTTAAAAGACTTTGTAGTTGAACCTTTCTTAATTTGTTATTATTTAAAATTTTATATTAAAAGGATATGTGTAATTTTAAATTTATGTTGGGAATATATGTAATTAATAATGTTTATAAGGGGATATATATGATTAATTTTTTTTGTTTGCTAACATTTATTTAACCATTTACTTAAAATTAAGAAATTGTTGTGAAACAATGGTCTTGGAACAACCAATATACAGGTACATAAGAGTGAATTGTTATTTATTTTCTTGTGATTTGTTCTTATTTTGTACTTTTATCCAGAAAGATTTTTTGCATTTGTATCCTCAAAGTTTTATAATATTGACATTTTCATCCAAAAATTTAAGCTTTGTTAATTTAAAATGTTTAATATCTATCATTAAAAGGGGTGATTATGTAATTTTGAATATAAAAACAAAATCTTAATTTATGTTTACGTGTTGCTAATAAAATTTCATTCACGTATTACTGTTCCATTCACAGAACCTACATTGCATCTTTCTATCTTTTAATTCTCAAAACTTTCGTCATCAACTGAATTGTTAGATTGTTGGCTTTTTCAGTGATGGAGGATTGTATAATGTACAATGGAGACCACTGCTTTAAGTCATTCTCTCCATTATATCATGATCACGATCACAACCACACAAACAATCCAAAGTTAAGATTTTATCAAATTAAATGTTCACATGTTATATTAACAAATTTAACTTTTTTGAAAAAATATATAATTTTTAAAACCTTTGGGAGTCGTATGCAAACAAATAGAAAAAAACCTACAGCATAACACAGCTTAATATACATCGAATCACATGTAATCGGCATCGGATCCATTATTTAAGTAGGAAAGAAGGTGATAGCGCGTTTAGACTAGATGACAAGTACGACATCAACATAGTCGCTATGAACCTTTTAATACGATTTGAGTAGATTAATTTTTTTAAAAATGGTGGGAAATCAAAATGAATCTATTCCTTATTAGGTTTATAAAAAATATTTTAGTACTGATTAGCATCCAATTCATATTTCTGGTTTGAATATATTAATATTGAACAAGTTATACATGCATACACAAAGAAACTAACGCCACGTAATTACATGTTGAACATATTAATTAGGATGGAGGGTGTGCTCACACCACCCATATCACCCTACAAACCCACCAATCATATTTTGTTATGTCACACTACACACTCAAATTTAATGGCGGTGACGCCAGAAGGTGCCAAGCTTTGCCGTGGCCTCACGGCGCTCGCGCCCTGCCCACCCTTATGCTTTATTTTCAAAGTTCTTAGATTATAATCTAATTGGTCTTGAAAAACAAAAAAAGAAAGTGTATGTAATTAATATAGTAGACTAGGGTGTAAATCGAAATTAGACTAGACTGCCATTAAAAAAAACCCAATATTAAATAATGCTATAGAAATAGATTGTTTCAAATTTGTTAACTTAAGATAGAAAAATCTACATTTATATAGGTTCAATGTGCAAGAAGTATTCTTGTCATTTCAATCCTATGCCAACACAGTTACACAAATCTCTAATCCAAGGTACTATTACTACAAAATGTCCCAATTCAGGCCACTTCAAAAAGATAGAGCCCAAGCATGTCTGGTACACCTATAATCACCCTAAGAACTTAACATGAACAAAGAGTTGGTAAAAAGTGTAAGCTCTTATTTCTTATACACGAGACAATAATTAAGTTTCTTACACAAGAAATTCAATTTCCGAATCCTAATTAAAATTTGATTTCTCCCAATATTACAGAAACAACCTTAAAGTTTGTATCACTTTCATTACAGAAAGAAAGAAAGAAAGAAAATGTTATATGAACAGACATTCATATTCTAAATCAAACACATTAGTAATTTAACTTGTTTCACACACATTGATGTAACACCAACTTGAAGTGTGTTCAGTTTAGAATGTTTTTCAGACTTCTTGAGGATCAGGTTGGCATCTTAATATATCATCCCCACATGATATTGTAACAACAATCAATGCCTGAAAATAACTCTAAGGTTATGCTACGGATGGGGAAGGCAAATTATACATAATCTATGTATTTAATATGATTATGTATAGGTTACAGGGGTACCTAATCTAGTTTCTACTTTCTATATATTACTACATTTTAGTACCGACAATAACAAAAAAAAACTTTAGATTGACAAAAACATACCAGAGTAGACTGGACCGGACGGGGTCGGTCCAAATTTCCAGTTAACTTTAGCCCCGTCTTCATATCAACGGCCCGGTCCAAAATCCAAATTTAGAACCGGTTACACCTACAACCAAAACCTTACATCCAGACCTGGTCCTTTTGCAAATCTTTACAATGAGATAGATACCAACATACAGGAGCAGTCTAACAGGATGTATCAGACTGAATAAAACATACCATCTTCCTAGAACCCCATTTATAAGCAATTGAATTAGTTTGTCTTTGCCTTCTTTGCAGCCCGACACACAAGATCAATCTTTGGTGGCTTCAGGTATGCAGGCATACCACTTTTGTTCTCCAACGGACCCGCCCATGATAAGGGTTCAACTACAATATGTACAAATCACATTTAAGTCAATTGACGAAGCTGCAACATATAATAGAGGTGGCAAACTAAACAGGCTGGGTATTTGGCCAAAACAGATAGTTTTATGGCGGGACAAAAGGGGTCGTGCTAGGTTGACTTGAAACTATTATAGTTCAAAGATTGATTTTTCTTTTAAAACATAATCAGATGTTATTCCAGTAACAATTTAATATTTTTCAAATTAATGAGTTATAAGGGTTCATGCTATACAGATACACTGTAGGCGACTCCTGAACCGTTCGACCCATGTAACCAACCATAACCTTGAAACGACCCACGCGAGAACCATAACCCAGAAACGACCCATGACAAGTTAATGGGACGAAATTGCCACTTCTATATAAAAACCAGATTTATGGAGCTGAGAACACAATAATACCAAGCTGCAAATCCAAATTCTTTGCTGGACCTGCCCATGCTATTGGTTCAACTGCAAAATATATATATATTTCCTTGTCAAATAGATGCGTAATGGGAAATTTTTTACTGATTTTCCTGTATACCTTTTAAGTTATAAGAAAACACTAAAGAAAATAACCCACCAATTATACTAGTTACTAACATACCAAAAGTAGAAGTATTAAAAAGAAAATATACACACTAAGGTCACATATATGCTACTTCCATAACTTTATAACTATGTTTCCTACGTTGTATATCTTTCCACAAGTGAAACTACCCACATGATTTTTGCGGCCAAGTTACCTAATTCGGTTAATATTTTTCTTATATCTTATTTATACTCCATAAGAATTGTCATAACTGTTTTGAAATAATACAACAAAATACCTGGTTCAAGATATTGTTTTGCTGTGGGTGCTGCTTTCTGAGTAGGACGTTTCTTCACATAGTTCTCCTGTAAGGGTCTCGGAACTTGAAAAGAAAACCGCCCTAATCTGATTCCTAGCGCATGTTCTGGGTGACTATCCAAATATCTGCTTAATAGAAACATTTAGGAGCCTTTTCAGGTTGTAACATGAACAATTTCAAGTTTTAACATGTTCAGGGTGAATCAGAAACATACTTGGTAACTTCCGGTAGTGAGCGAAGTTTGGTGCCTGTTGGTGACACATAATATCTAGAAACCAAAATGATTTACAGATTTAAGTAATATTATAAAAGATATATCACAAAGATGGAAGCTTTTTAAATAAATTGAAAAAAGATTCATACACATCAGCGAATTTAGAGCTGCCTTCACTTCTTAGCCTCAAAAGCCTCTTCCACCCAGGTGGTGGCTGTGCAATGTTGGGTTTATCAATAGCCCATAGTCGGGTCCCATCCTGCTCAATATCAGTTGGCTCATCACATGAAACAACCCGATTCCATTGACGGGTTGTTTCACATATAAATGGTTGGTCTGTGATGTGTTCCCGGATCACCTCATACTTCTCTTGATCCGGGATTAATCTCCATTTAAGACAATTGGCACATTGGACAGTGAAAGCACCGACCTCAGGGGGTGCTCTAGAAAAAGGCGGGGGTTTATCTGAATCAGGATTGCTTACAGATTTGACTGCGTACGAGCCATTCACAGAATGATCATAAAGCACAATTTGTTTCTGAGAATCATCAGTTAAAGGGGTATCTTTGTCTTCCTCTTCAGTGCTATATTTAGACAAAGAAACATCTAACACATTTTGATCTGTTTCTTCTCTACCATTGTGTGAGGGTGCACTTTGTCCCTCAAGGGCAGTTTGGTTCTTTTCTAAGGCTTCATGATTACCCTTTGTGTCAACTAGAGTAATCTCAGGCCTTTTCCCTCCCATCTTGATGGTGATTTTGGGAGAGCGTGACTGCATCGCGACAAATTTGAAGTTTCCTGATGCACACATAAAAGTAATAGGAAAGTTCTACATATGAATTTTGAAAACTGCAGATTATATTTAATAATGAAAAGTTCATTCCACTGGATCAAAAACTTGCTACAAGAAAACATCACAAACATTGACCACAATCAAGACAATAAAAAAGATAAACGTTACCTACCTCTTTTAGGCTGGAAAATTTTGAAACATTAAAAACTTTGTGCGGTTGATGTCACACTTTGAGTTCCAAGATTGCTTTTTAATCTAAAATGTTCAATAAAAAACATTAAGAATCCATAAATGTTGACTGATGCTAAATGTGACTGCAAATTACGATGAGAGAGACGTGTACATATACCTCTTTATGTGCTAACACAAGACATTAACACATCATGTTTTTGAGCTGAAAATGACTGTAAAAAGAAGAATAATCCACAAATAAACCTAATAATTATAGTTTGTAAATTGAAAGTCACTTGAAGAACCATTATTGTGCGGCATATAAATGGACATAAAAAAAACATGATTAGATTCATCATCACATACAAAATGAGGCTGCTATAAGAAACAAATCCATATATCCATAATTTTATGAACAACAAAGCTCAAGTGCATAGATTCATGTTAGATATCTATCAAAGTTTCAACTTGGCAAAACCCGCTTGCAAAACAACTTAAGCGCTATCCACAAATATTCTCAAGGTACAAAAAACCGATTGAAAAGATAAATCAAACAAGTTTCAAATGTGCTTAAGCCAACAAACAGGTCTATATATACAAACCAAAATTCATAGAGTTTTCATTTAAAACAAAACTCAGGATAAATAAAACCCATATCTTTTATAAATTATTATGTTGGAAAAGTGTCTTCATTCCGTAATAAAGCCCATTTGAAAACTCAATAAACCCTAACTAGAAACACAATAAAAAACTAGATAAAAAATTTCTTAACATCCTCATCAGACACCCGTTTAGTCTTGGATGGTCTATGCACTATTCCTCAAAAAACAAAAACCACTTCAACATATTCCAATTAAAGCAAAAACTTAAAAATTATCTACAAAAGATATATGGTAAAATTCAAGCAATTTGGTTGAGTTTGTGGGTGGAAACAGTGAAGAAGATTCAGTTCCATAAGTGGTTGCTCTATCCCTTCTTCAAAAAAAAATATAATTAAATCCTAATATGAAATATATTAACACTTGAATGATCTATGTGCTATCCCTCAAATGTACATGGTAAAATTTATTAAAAGCCTCATCAGACACTAATGTAGCTTGAATAATCAATGCTCCATCCTTCAAAGATTAAAAACCTCTTCAACATATTCCAATTAAAACAAACACTTTAAAATGATCTAAACAAGGTGCATGGTAAAATTTATTAGCATACCATCAGACACCCATGTAGCTTGAACGATCTATGCGCTATCCCTCAAAGATTTAAAACCCCTTCACAGTATTCCAGTTATAACAAATACTATAAAATGATCTACAAAAGATGTCTAGTAAAATAGAAGCAAATTGATTAACTTTAGGTTTGGAAATAGTGAAGTAGATTTATGTCAACAAGTGATTGCTCTATGCCTCCTATAACAACTTTAATTACCATGCATGCATGTTGCACATGGATTTAATAAGCATTCGTGTGGAGTTTTTTGATTTAGTCATACACGTATCTTTTGTTTAGCCAATTTACATGTTTTTGTTAAATGTTTTTTAGGAAGTTGTTAACTAGTTCGCTATCTTGTATTTCTATTTAAGCATTGTTTCCATTGAATAAAAGCACCGGAACTTTGAGTTTATATCAATTTGATTCATTCAATTTAGCAACAATTCATGACCAAAATCTAAGAGAGAAAGATGAGTGAAAAGAAGCTGAAAGTGCCCCACTTTAATGGCCACTTTGAGCGTTCGAGCGAGATGACAGAGATTCTTTTGAGAGCAAAGAAACTCTAGGGTTTGATCGATCCTAGTACAGAGGAATAGGCAGTCGGTAATGTTGTTAATGATGCCTATAATAGGAAACTGGAGTCTTGAGGAGTTGCATGTCAAGGATCTACAAGTTAAACATTACTTTATCAATCCGATACGTCAAATGCTTCGCAAAAATTTTGCAATCCTGGAGATAAAGACGGTGAATTTAATTGAGTTCTCACCATTGCCAACCAAATGAGGAGTAATGAAGAACTCATGCCCGACAAGAAGATAGTTGAAAAAAAACTAAGAGCTCTCAATGAGAATTATATGTTTGTGGTGATATCAATTGAAGAATCCAAGGATGTGGAAAGATGGCTAGAGATGAGTTGCATAGCACATTTCTAGTTCACAAATCAAACAAGGAGGAGCAGACATTGAAGGTGAACCAAGATGATTTCTCTAGTTCTCAAGGACATGGCCAGGGACGATCATGCTTTAGTAGCCGATGAAGTCCATTGCAGTTTTTTATTTAGTCATGCGTGTCTTTTGTTTAGCCGATTTACTTGTTTTTGTGTCATGTTTTTTAGGAAGTTGTTTGCTAGTTCTTTATTTTGTACTTATAATTAAGCATTGTTTCCATTAAGTAAAAGCATCAGAAACTTTGAGTTCGTATCAATTTGAGTCTTTCATGTAGCTTATAATCCCTCGCACATGTATCAGCCCTTCAATCTTTTCACTCACATTAGTTTGATGTCCATTGTACTTATAATCTATGCATTATCGCTCAAACATTTAAAAGCCCTTGAACCTTTTCCAATTAAGACAAACATTTACAAATGACCATCAAAAGATGTATGCTACAATTCATGTAATTTGATTGAGTTTAGGGGCGGAAATAGTGATGAGGATTGTCAACAAGTGATTGCTCTATCCCTCATACAACGGTAATAATTTTAGGAACTCTTATCACAAATTGATAAGACCGAACCAAAAAGAGAACAAAACACTCAAAATAAATACTTATACACGCAAAATTACGCTAGATCGGTATCAAAGTGTCAAAAAAAGAAAAACACTTGCAGAAATTACTAAACCCTAGAAGTGAGTAACAGAACATACATATATTCAATCAACCAATTGTCATCAAGCAGCTCAAAACCACAAATTAAATGAAAAAAACAAGGGGAACCTGAAACAAACCTAAATGCAAACAATCGACGATGTTTTCGTACAAAAAAACACTCAATTGCATCTAATTTGATAGAAAAGAAAGCGATTACAGAATTGAAGTACAGGACAAGATGAAGATGCACGTTTTTGTATGATTTTCGACAAGAGGGTTACTTACTGAGGAGTAAAACAGCAGATCTGAGCTGACGATTGAGATTGGGGCGTCGATTATCACACAGACCGATGATTTTATGTAGTACAGATGTGATTATATGTGGGTTGAGATGGAAAGAGCAGATATACATGCAGCCTCTGATCTATAAATGCATTTCAACAAACAAAGACTAAATTTAGAGAATTGGGTTTAGAAAATCTTGCCAAGAAATAAATGTTATGGGATACGGACGTTCATGCCTTGATTGTAGGTTAATTTTTTAAACTTATTTAGTGCAGTTCAAAACTTATTTAACAAAATTAGAAATGTGTAAGCATAATACGACGGAATGACATTTTATATTTCTTTTTTTTAATAGTATTTTTACATAGTCTATTATATTTTTTCTAAGCTAAAATTTAAACCACCAAATAAATGAGTTTTGCATAACTACTTGTACTTTTACGCATTAACTTATTGTACCTCACAAAATACAGATTGGTTTAACAAAAAGTTTACACTAAAACATTTAAAAAAATACATGTTAAAATTGTAGTCTTAAAACGTTTTTAAATGTGATAGAATAAAAGATATATAAGAACTTATTTTTTTTTGTTTATGGGTATATAATATAAAATTTTATGTAATTGTTAGTAAGTATAAGGTTAATATGTAACTAATTGTAAGGTAATGTGTAAATAATATTATAAATATTATTTTGCCCTCGTGGTTATTGAATAAAATAACTGTTCTTAATTTTATGATATTTTAAAATATCACTCTCATATGTTTTATATATAGTATAAATTACTTAATGGTAGTACATTTCACCTTTAAAGTTAGTATATTTGTAAAGTTAGTATAAATACTTAAAGTTATTTTTTCTTCAATATTACCTCATAATTTAAACTTCATTTACTAATAAAATAACTTCTCTTATTAGTAATTTAAATCTGTTACAATTTTACGACAACGATTAGTATAAAGGTTTAAAGATGTTTTTTATCCACTATTACCTCATAATTTACATGTCATTTAACAAAAAGAAAATAAATTCACTTATTAGTAATTCAAATTTGTTAAAAATTTACGTAAGTGTTAATATTAGGGTTTGAAGTTGCTCTTTTATTCATTATTACCTCATAATTAAAACTTAATTTAACAAAAAGAAAATAAATTCACTTATTAGTAATTCAAATTTGTTAAAAATTTACGTAAGTGTTGATATTAGGGTTTGAAGTTGTTTTTTATTCACTATTACCTCATAATTTAATTTTTATTTAATAATTTGTTACTAAATCCCTAAAATATTGGATATGGTTAAATAATTGGTTCTTAAATTACTAAACTAATGCAAATTTAAAATATCAAACAATTCAAATTTGTTAACTTTTATGTATGTATTAGTAAGTGTAGAGTTATTATGTAGCAAATTGCAGAATCAATGTTGGTTTCTTAACACAAGGTTTATCTCTCAATCTCGCTTAAACACACTCAAATGATGAAGTAGAATTTTTTACTGAGTTGATAATAATATACTAGGTTAATAAATATAAAAAATAGTTTTCAAGATACTTGTATATATTACTTCTCAACTCAAAGTTTACATTACTCTTACAAGCATTACTAAATGAGTTACAATGAGAAACTATATATACTACTATCTACAGCCGATTATATTTAGATTACTAGCTAGAACTTACTAATAGACAAATACTACATTCTTAGAAGTAAGATATCCAAGATAAAATACTATCCTAGACTAGGTAGTCATGACAGGTCCATGACTTACCTTTTGTTACCAACTAAATGTGATAACTATATTAATTGATAAATGTGAACAATAGAATAAAGTATGGTCAACTATATAGGTGTGGGAAAGTGCAATGCAGTATCTTAGAGGTGGTAGCGGTTGTCAGATCGACCATAATTATGTTCATTGGTTCATAGTTGGTTCTTCCGAAGGTTACTTGGCTTCGGAAGAATAAGTTCTTCCTAAGGTTAGTTGGCTTCGGAAAAATAAGTTCTTCCGAAGCCTTTTACACTTCGGAAAAATCAATTTCTTCTGAGATCTCTGCTAGTCTTTAAGACCTTATACTTCGAAAGTCTTTGTCTTGAATCTTCGAAAGATCTCTTCTGTTTTGGTAACATCAACCTATGGGGAGTTTGTAAGGATTACAATTAGAAGTTGATACAACCAAAGAGCTCTCAGAATTTATGCAAGAAGTGCAAAGAAGTTACTTTGGAAGATTTTATACAACTGATGTGTGAAAATATATATATATATTAAATTATTATAAAAACGTTTTTCACATATTAGTATTAAAAATTGGAAATTCCCAATTAAATTTCATACAAACGGCAAGTGTACCGGTCGTGATATAATAAATTTTAGGTAAATCTGGATATTGAATCCTATAAACACGTTTGGTGGCTTTCGTTACTGAACCACTATCAATTTCTAACTTGATTAATTTAATTATTTTAAGTAATTAATAATAAAAAAATAAACAATTTTACTAAAATTAATTAATCTAAACACGACGGAAAAAATAAACAAATAAAGATTAGTTCAAAGTTGGAAACTTGAATACGATCAAATACGTGAAGTAACTACCTAGGTACGAATCCAACTAACATGTGATGACCTAAAGGTAATGATTCGTATGGCTATCTCTAAAAATACGGATCTAGGGTTAACTAGGTATGTTGCTACTCATTAAGAAAACCAAAGACACGTGTGAAACACAAGATAGATTTAATAAAATGTCTAATGGAAGATTACCCCTAGGTTTTATACCATATTATCTTTAAGATTTTATTTTCTAACCCTAAGATAAATGGCAACTTAATTAAATCTAATTAAATACCTTAAAACACTAACACCGAGAATGAAAAGTAAAACACGCTCTCGTGAAACATAAACCTAACAAGCAATGGGTAGGAGGTTTTAAGCAATATCTATCACCTCTAGGTTTTAGATAAGGTAGCACATTAAAAAAATACTATCAAATCACAACCAATGCTCCTATGATTATCTCTAATCAAAGCTTAAAATTTAAAACACAAAGTAATTAATTTTAACGTGCAAACTTAATCTAGACGTCACGTAATCAATCAAGATCAAACATACACGAGCATGGCAATAACTTTTAAGTATAAACAATACACGATTCCATATTTAATTGAGAAAATAATCAAGTTCTAAGATTAATAAAAGAATATACAAAACCAAAATCAAATATTTAGTCAACACATATTAATTTTCAACCTAACCTAGGTAATACTAAAAAGTTAGCTACTCATAACATTCAAAAACATGAAGAATAATAATAAAGTTACAAACTTTATACGAAACAAAACCGAATAATCTTTAGTGCTTGTATGCTTCAATTCTTACTCCTCGATCTTGCTCTCCACTTTAATTTTGCTCTCTAATCGTACTCCAAAGCTCCAAGTTGAATGAAACTAAAATATATATTTTTTCTTCTCCCTTTGCCATCCCTCCTCTTTTCTTTTTCGTAGGGTTTTTGTTGACTCCTTTCTTGGGCTTCATTAACTTTAATTATATAACTCATTGAGCACTTCATGTGGGCTTTCAAACTTTGATTATTAATATCACAATCTCAAGTATGTAAATTATGTTTGTGGGCATGTTCTAAATTTCAAATTAGGTAAAAGATTTGGTGGAACATTAGGATTAAAAGTTTTACGCGTGAACTTTCACTGGTTTCAAATTCTTTATAATTTAACTATTAAAACATTTATATCAAATGAACTAAACTATATTTGAATGGAAATCAAGTGAACTAAAATAATTAATTATAATCTTTTGAAACTTATAGGAGATGAGGAGAGTTGCTAAGAACACTTAACTAATCAAACAGTGAAACTGGTTAACCTCTAGTAATGATACTAAGAACACAAGTAAATATGAGACATAACAAGATAGCAAAATACACAAGGAGATGGTTTTCAAGATTGCAGTATATAGCTTTCTCAAGTTCTATTACAAATGTTACAAAGCATATTAGAAAGTCACAAGTACTTGATATACATATACTACATACATCCTACAGCCGGCCATACTTTGAAGGCCAGCTGGATACAATTGACTAGACAACAAACAAAATCAAATGTACAGTTTGACTAGTGACTATGACATGCTATAGCTCACATCCTAATATATTACAAAAAGGATAAAGTACATAAAGATAGAAAGTTATAGACTTAAGACCTCAATGTATAGTTACCAAAAGCATGGACCTTTTCACCAACTTATGAAAGTTGGTGACTTTACAGAGTTGTAGCGGAAAGGTGTCCAACTTTATGGAAAAGTACATCAGATAAAGCATGTCTTCAAAAGTATTCGGAAGAAATCTATCTTCAAGTGTAAGCTTCGGAAGACTTCATCTTTGGCTTCGGAAGATGTTGGTCTTGGCTTCGGAAGATTTCACAGTTAGAATATTTCTAATACTAGTGTGAAACTTCCTAAGCATTCTTCTTCAGTACCATTATGCATGCATGCAGGAGAGACTTTGGGTGTTTGGGTTGCATCAACCTCTACATATAATCTTTATAAACTCCCCCTAGACTGATGCTACCAAAACACTTGAAAACTTTAGATATTTACAGTCCTCATCAGGATAATGACCATCCCCTTCTTCATAAGATGATTAGGATCACTCAAACTCTCAAAATGTCTTCTCATGTTAAAGAGATCATGTAGAGGTAGAGTAAACATATCTTGCCATGTATAAATGTTTTCAATACCCTGATATCTAATGACATGCCATCTTTCTGGATTTGTAGTGTATGTCCAGGACAAGATGGGTCTTCCTGATGCTAGAGGAGCTATTTGAATTGGAGTTGGTGTGGCATCCTCTATTTGCACATCCTCTGGATGTTCTGACTCATCTTGAGGTTTGGAGATGGATGCTTCTTTCTTCTTCTTCATTGACTTTGGTTTGGAAGCCATCCTTTTTCTCCTTTTTGAATCTTTTAACTGAGAAGACTGGCCTGCAACACCTGATTGGTCTTCTTTGTCTTTCTCAGTTGGGTTTTCCTCTCTCACAGGGTCGGATTGAGAGGGGACAGAACCCTGTTGTGGATCAGAAGTGGAAGCTTGCTGAGGCTTAGTAGGAGATCTAGGTTGTTTTGTCTCTAATGGTTCAACCTTAATCTCTACTTCCTGAGGGACCCGACTTGGTGGGGAGTGTAAGTCAACAAGTTCACCTCTTTGAATCTTCTGCTTGATCACTCTGATATGCTCATCCATAGTGGATAAAAATATAGGACCAAGTCTCCTTCCGGAGAATCCATACAGCTTCAAGAAGCTCATCATCCTCTGCCTATCAGCAGACTTCTTCATACTTTTTTGGATGATGGCTCTTGACTTTGCAGCTTCTTCCCTTAACTTCCTTTTGTTGATCTTTCTTTCTTTGACTATCTCAAGTTTGAGTTGTTTGAGGTACTCAAACTCAATATAGTCAAAGGGTAAGGGAAGAAGTGCAGCAGGCAGATAGAGTCCTGTGGCACTTAGGTAGTTGATCATGTTGATCCTATCTTTTTCTTTGTTTACCTGAGGTTCTTGTGGCACCACATCCTCTTTTACATGACTTTCTTGAACTGGGGAAAGAGAAGGCACATGCTTGTATAATCTTTTCTTTCTTCTTTCTTTTTTGATCTGAAGAAGTAGCTTTGCATCCTCTACCTCCTTTCTTTCTTTTGACAATTCCTTGTCAGCCAGTTCATTCAACTCATCTAAGAGGAGAGAAATATTGTTATCTATGTCATAGTTCCTGGTCTACGGGTAGTTGATCCTAACTGCCCTCAACTTATCATTTTGAGTGTTTGGTCTGGGGGCAGCCCTGATAGCAGACTCTATGAGCCTTGCAGACCTAGTGGAGGAACCTTCTCCTCTTAGCCTTCTTTTCCTCTCTCTCTCCTCCTCCACAATCTCCTCAAAAGTCATCTTTCTTTTCCCTTTGTCACTCACAGAACTTTATGACTCAGGGTGAAGAGAGCTTTGGCTTTTATTGCTTGGTGTAGCTTCCAAGCTCTGGCTAGAGAGAGGTTGAGATGCACCTTCACCAGCAGGTATCTCAAAAAGGGTATGAATCTCTGCAGCAGTTGATGATGATGAGACATTGCTCTCAGGTTCTGCCACTGGGCCTTCAGTCAAGGTTTCCCCTATAAAGCTAATCTTAGGGTCTACCTCAACATCCAGTTGACCGATGGCATTGCCTGATTGCCTTAGTCTCCTTCTGAAGCTAAACTCTATAGTGATACTGTCTTGGATTCTTTGAGCTAGCTTGTCAGCTTGTCTTGATTGGCTTTGGTTGACAAGTGGCATGTTGATTAAATCTAGGCTTTCATAGAAGTTCAAAGTCTTAAAACTGAAGACCTCTTACTGTCCTTGAATTCTAAGAAAGATGAGGGCTTTTTTGTTGTTGTCATACCTCCACCCAATGATGTGATGTCACACCCTCGCTAAGAGTGGAAACACGGGGATGTAACCATCATAACACATGGTAGACAATAGAGATGCAATATAGTAAATGATGATAAAGCGTGTCATGACGACACCCGACACAAAGGAGACTTGTGTCGTGTTTAGTCAATATTCATGACAACATAGCCATAAGTATAACATGATATATGATTCACATAAACACGAAGATAACATTGTAATGTATTTCCCACAACCCGGGAACAAGTATCAAAAGAATAATGTTGTTTAAAACAGACTACAACAATGATTCCAAAA
>BJCM01269372.1:0-17073 GCA_018326385.1 Flaveria bidentis
GACTTTGTCTTCAGACTTTATCTTCAGACTTTTGTCTTCAGACTTTGTCTTCAGACTTTTGTCTTCAGACTTTGTCTTCAGCTGATGTAGACTTCTTCAGTTGTTATGATGTCTGTGGGACTTAAAGGTTTTTCTGATCTGGCTCATTGGTTCTTTTGGTCCAACATGGGCTAACAATTATACTTCTTTAATATTTGATGAATATACTTCTCTTGATTGATGAATATTCCATTTGGTTTCTAGATGAACTTCTAGACCAAGCAAAAAGGTTAATTCTCCTATTGATCTCATGTGAAACTCAGATTTCATCAACTCTTTAAAGCTTACACATAGTCTCTTGTTTGTTGATCCAAATATAATGTCATCTACATAAATTTGAACAACTAAAAGGTCTTGATGTTTTTGTTTGAGAAATAGAGTCTAATCCATAGTTCCCCTTTTATATCCAAGCTTGAGCAAGAAAGATGAGAATGTTTCATACCATTTTCTTAGTGCTTGATAAAGACCATACAAAAATTTGTCAAGCTTGTATACCCTATGTGGGTAATCAGGATATTCGAAACCAGGAGGTTCAGCTTCATAGACTTCTTCATCAGTTTTCCCTATAAGAAAGCACATTTGACATCCATTTGATAGACAGTGAAGTTCTTATATGATGCATATGCTAGGAATACTCTTATGGCTTCATTTCTTGAAACTGATACAAAATCTTCATCATAGTCTATCCCTTCTTCTTGAGTATAATCTTATGCAATCAGTCTTGCTTTTTTTATCATAATTACGCCTCTGTCATCTAGTTTATTTATAAAGAGCCACCTTGTGCCAATTGAATGATGTCTTTTAGGTACATCAACTAGATTCTAGACTTTTGGCTTTCTGAATTGTTGAAGCTCCTCCTACATAGCTTTAATTGAGCTATTATCTTTTAGTGTAGCTATGATGTTTGGAGGAACCACTTCTCAAAGAAAACAAGTGAAAAGACAAATGTTTGTAGCTCCCCCTTGGCTTCTTGTGGTTCTTTCATTAAGATCATCAGTGATCTTATATATTGGATGAGTCTTATGAATTCTTGTTGTTGAAATGGACTCAATTGAAATAGATGATTCCAAGTTAGTCATATTCACTAATGCTGATGGATCCAGCTAAGATGATGAATTTATGAAGAAATCAAAGTGATCATTATGTTGATCATCGGAAGCTGAATGATTTTCCTCCTGAGTTTGTACATTACCTGCATTATGAATGTCTTCTGTGGGAACTTCTACGGATGTATTTTGTGCATCCACCGAAGTTACTTGAACATCTACGGAGGGTATTTGTTTACTTGCTGACATTAACTATTTAGAATGCAACGGATCATCTCCTATGTGTCGAATATCTACTGATGTGGATGGAACATCTTTAGATGCAATATTTATATCTCCAGATGAAGGACACTCATTGTTAGGTCTGAAACAATAGTCTATATTATCAACAAATGTCAAAGTCAACATCAAAGTCAACATCAAAGTCAAAGTCAACTAGACTAATAGGGGTTTTATTGTAATTTTCATGTTTTTTCTTCTTTTAGTCTAGTTATATAGTCTAGGGGGTTATGTGTAAATATGGAAAGTTAGACTGGACTATAAATAGCATAATTGTAATTATGTTTAGGTGAATGGTTGAATGACCAATTGATTGAGGGACTTTACTTGTAAACAATATTATTAGCAATCAAAAGATATCAAAGGGGTTTTGATTGTGTTTATCATATTTTGATCTATAATCTTCATGATTTGATTCAAGTGTGTTTAACCTGGGTTAACAATTTGGTATCAGAACCATATTAGATCAAATTCATTGAGATTTGAAGATTATTGAAGCTGTTCATCAGAATTTTAGAGAGACAAATTGAGGTTTTAGAGAGAGAAAATAGATTTGGTGGGTTTTCTTGAGAGAGAAACCAAATCTAAGTTCAAATTTTATCAGATCTACAACAATTTACTACAAATTTGAAGACATAAAACATAAATTTTTGATCTACAATATATTTTATACAAAAAATTGAAAGAAAAATTCAGATTTGAAGAAGTTTTCTCACACACACTAATGTGTGTTCTTTGTGTTCTTGAGGATCTTCAAATCTTATCATCTAGCTACGAATTTAGCATCATTCTGAATGAAGTTCAAAGTTTCTTGTGAAATTACAGCCGAAACTATCTTCTCCGGCAAAACTAAAATTTTCTAGCGCAACTGCAAAGATTCGAAAGAAACTATCATTTTTAGCGAAATTTAAAATTCAGCGAATTTTAATAAAAAAATCTGCGAAATTGTACCATCACAAACCGTGAGCCATCACCGCAGTAGCGCCACCTAAACCCCACCATTACCATCGCTCTGGTGAAGCAACAGAATCAGACAAACTAACGGCCAGATCAAACAAATCTATTGAAACCATAGATTCTGATGCCGATCGGCAGAGCTCTGGCTTCTTCAACGTTTCCACACTTAAATCTCTTGGAGGCAGCTACTCCAGCCCTATCAGTCTCGCAACCATAGTTGCGGTCGAGAGCCACCACCACTTCATCACCACCCTCGCCTTGCACCACCAACACTACAACCATTCTCATCCTAGCTGCTAAACACCTTGAAAATTAGATTTGTTTCCAAAATCAAAAGATAAGATGAAAGGGAAATGATGGGTGTGATTCAGATGGTTGTCCACTCTTGCGTTGCTATAGTGTGTCCACTCGTGTCGCCGCCGATGGCTCGCCGGAAAGGTGGTCATTCGCCGAAAAGTGTTGGGCGGCCGGAACACTAATTTTCTCTCATCCGACTCTCTCTCTACACACTTAAGTGTATGTGTTTTGTGTAGTGTAAAGAATGGTTTGGGGTTTTTATTGACTAGTTGGGTATTTGGGTGTGAGTATTGGCCTAATTTTTTTAATAAATGATGTGTGGGCTAATTAAAAATCCAAGAAATTGGGTCGGGATTAATTGATTTCATCTAGTTGGCCGAATTCTTTATTTGCCCGGGATTATATAGTATTTTGACCCAAGTTGCTAAGATTGCATAGAGTGACATTTAAAAAGTATTTTTCCCGAGGGAGTATTATTTTACAATTTTTGGAAAAATACTTTTGGGGCATTTTGTTCAAACATTTCAATAAAATATCATCTTCAGAAGACATTAAATCAAATAATCTCACAATGGCACAAAGCTAGTTTGACTCTTTTGCAGCAATGAAGGGAGCGAAATTGTCAGATTTGATTGAAAGATTCTTAAAGGTGGCAAATAATCTAAAGAATCATGTTCCAGACCTCAGTAATCATGAACAAATTCAAAATCTTATTGACTCTCTTACGTCTTAATGGAATCATCAAGTTTAAAGGTTGAAGCAAGAAATAGGTTATGTCGACACAAAACATATGGATATGATTAACAGGCTAAAATCTCTCGAGTTGGATTTCTAAAGAAATGAACTTTAGCAAGCCGTGTTCCCACATCAAACCAACATGCTTAATGCTAATCTTGTTTTTATGTAACAAGAAAACTTGATTATAAAGCCATGCTAATTGAAAAGATAAAATTATTGAGGACTGATTTGGATTCAGATGTTAAAATCAAAGACAATTATGACGCTTTGAAAGTTGACAATGAAAGTAAACCGGAATTTATAACCGATGATAATAAAGATAAAATACTGGAAATAGGAAGAAAGAATCTAAGGATCAAGCAATACTAATAGTTAAAGAAAAAGACCAACAAAGAATCACAAGGATTTATAACTGTAAATAGAGCTTAGCTGTAGACTGAACTATCATGGGTCTTCCTTATTAGACTATTTAGGATATGTGTTCTTCTTCTTGTAAAATCCAGTTATTTGGCATTTATAAGACAAACAGATTGTTATTAGAAAATAAAAAATAATTAATAATATTTAATTAGGAATAAAAGAAAAATGAAATTGTTTTTTCAAGAAAACTTAATGCAGCATTGGCTGAAAATAATCTTTTAAGAAGAACAATTTTAGAGTGTATGTTGAAATTAATATTTTGAGAGAAAGGGCTATTTTAGCTCAATTTGAAATGACATAGCTTGAAACAAAACTTGATAGATGGACCCTTTCACACATGAAAAAGGATGAGCTTATTGCTAAAGAACAAGGGGCACGTGCAAAACACGGCATTGAATATCATACAGATGGGGAAACTGTATTTAATTCAGTTCCACCTCCATCTACTCTATCTTACTCTCCAATTCCCAAACTTCATTTAAAAAATGATTTAATTGAAAAAAGATACTAACAGTTTGCATGCAGTTTTAGCGGGAGTGAATCTTAAAGAGGTGCGAGATGATTTTGATTCTAAAATTGGTATGGGATACAATAAACCGAATGCTGACAGTCCAGATAATGATTGTTCAGTTCTGGTTGTTTGTAATTTTGTATCTACTGTTGGAACCCTAGAAAGATTAGCATTTTAGTCTTTAGAAAAGTTCTTGTCATAGTATAAGGACATATTATGTAAATATATATATTCTTTTTGTTTCTTGTTATTTGTAAAATAGGATTGCTTGTTTTTGTGTAGGTTAGGCTTTTAGATATTATTTTCTCTCAATTGCACTTTGTAATCCTACTAATATCAATAGAAACTCTATGAATTTTTTTGATATTTGTTTGTGTTTATTATATTGTTAAGTTAATTGTCAATTGCTTGATAACAGAGCTTTCAGTTCAGTGATTTGAAGTTCAAAATTGACTTTTGAGAAATTTTAAATCACTTGAATCTGTGATTTGATCGCAATTGTTCAATTAATTGATGATTTAGTTGTGTTTCATCACTAGAAACATTATTTGTATCACAATTGAGTGAATTTACATCATCAAACAAAACTTTTGACGAATTTGTGTTCGAACAGTTCATCAAAACTCGAACACTAATTCTGTTAATTGAGAATTAATCTGTTATTAATTGAAAGAAATGATGCTAAAGGATTGATTATCGGTGTATTAGTTACTTGATTGAAAAGTTTCAGATCGTTTTTATCAAGTTTTGAAAAATTTGTTAAGATGTGGTTGTTACGAAGAAGATGAATTAGGCGTTTGAGGTGTTAAAATCATCTGAAAATCACCTAAGTGTCTAGGCGCATGAACACTGTTCATACGCTTTAGCACTGCTTATGCACTTCAAAGTGGTTGTTTTTACACTATTGGACGTTTTAGCATTGTTTGAATGTTTTTCAGAGATCTTAGTCCCATATGCTTTGGAACCATTCAAGCGCTTTGTAACTGTTTCAGATGCTTCAACACTATTTAGGCGTTATGAAACTGTTTGGGCGTTTTGACACTACTCAGGCATTTCTACACTTGGAAACTTTAGAAATTCTCTATGGCAATCCCTTAGGCGTTTCTAAGTAGAGTTGGGCGTTTCACTACTGTTCAGACGTTTCTCCACTGTTGAGACGTTTCTCCATTATTCAGGTGCATCTAATTCAGTCTTTTAACTTAACACTTAGAAATTTTTCAAAAATCTAAAATCCAAAAATATTTTCATTTTATTTCATCTTAAAGATAAAAACCTCAAAAATAGTATATCTTCTTTAATTCAAAACTTAATCATGGCTAAATCTGAAGATTCAGAGAACAGAGTACCAAAGTTAAAGAATAGAGCTGACTTTAAAAATTGGTCACTAAGATTAAAACATCATTTGAATTTAATTGATATAGATCTATGGAAGTCATTTGAAAAAGGACCTCACATCCTAGTCACTTCTAATGGTCCTGATAGAGGATTTGTATATACTAAAGATACTCAAAAGCCATATCCTGAAGATGGCTTACATGATGATGACTTAAAGATGGTGAAGAATGATGTTAAAGCATATTCTCTCATGTGCAAAGGGTTACCTCTAGAGGTACTTTCAAGACTGGAGAACTATCAAACTGGTTATACCATGTATAAAGCTCTGAAAGTTATATGTAAATGAGGAAAGGAGATACAAGATCTCAAAAGAAAAAAGTTAAATAGGCAACTTGAACTTTTTGAGCATATTTCAGGAGAAACTATAAACCCGCTGATGAATAGATATGTTCAACTCACATCTGAAATGTCAACCTTAGGAATCAAAAATGATCTTAAAGACCTAAATGACAGACTCTTGAATGCACTACCATTTTCATGGAAACAAACTATATCCCTGCTAAAGCACACTAAAAAGTTTTATACGGATCTTGATCTTCTCATTGCTAAGATTGAAACTATGGAAATTGATGAGAGTTCAAGAAATAATGACTGATCTGCTTCACATCTCAATACAAGTATGTTGCTTCATATCAAATACTGTAGAGAATGCCTTTCTTGCCAAAAATGATGCTACCCGAAGATGAGGGTGATCTCTTCATGGGAGCTGGATTTTTCACTAGTACCCCAGTCTATTCAACTCAGCCACAAACACATGTCAGGACCGTGTACACACGGAATACTAAGAGATTCTACGTGAGACCAAATCAAATTGTACGAAATCCTATTTGATTGGCAATCCAATCAGTGAGAACGATAACCTGATCGATGTAAGAATGAACTAAACATTAAGAATGAGTAGGGATCAATTAAGATTGAACTTTGTAGTTGGATTAGGTGTTCTGGACGGCTAGGGTTTGTGAATATATGAAATCTCTCTCTAGGTTTCTCAAGTGTTATTTTTTTCCACGAATTAAGTGGTATTTATAGGTTTGCAGTTTCCATTCGTACATCTGAACCATTAGCATGGTTCAGTCGTGCGATTAAATCATGCGGCTGAGTCAATCTTATGTCTCAATCATACTACTGATCCAGTCTCCTGGTTCAGTCGTGCGACTAGTTCATTAGCATGATATACTCATGTGTATGGTCCATAAGTATGGTCCATTAGCATGAATAATCACCCGACTAGGTTGAACACATTACTTATTCATTGTTGACTAAGAACTATGTACAACAATGACAAACCTATACATAAAGTTCATACATATGAATTATACTTAACACATTAATAATATGAAATAATTAAACGTAAATACACAACAAACACATATTATATTTCATTGAGTCATTACATTACTCATGTGTAAGAAAAGGAAAGACTTTTACATTTAAGCACATAAACTAGGAACATCATGTATCTACAAACTCTCCCTTGGACCTAGTTTACCCTATTGTCTAACATTCTTCACATGTTCTTGAAACTTCTTGTACTTCTCTTCTCTTGTGACTCCTGCGTGTATCTGAAATGCAAAGCACAGTCGTATCACGTGTTGGAACTGTAGAGCTTGTACAATGTCTTGCATGTCATAGAACAGTGGCCACTTGTATAGCGTGTAAACATCTACTGTAGACAAGTTGGTAGGCCACATTGGGTCAAATACCCTGATAGTCTCTATCTTTCCATCTTAGTTTAATACTATGACTGCTCCCATCCGCCAATCATAATACCACCATTTGAAGTGTGGAGTGAAGTCATGAGGCATTTCCCATAAGGGAATCTTTGACATTGTGCGTGGGGAACTCCACTTCAGCACCACCGTCGGTCTTGTAGATATAGGATCACCTTCTGACTTACAAATGAACCTCTTAGGTTGTTGTGGTCTGAATTTCGCCCATCTGGTGTGGTAATCTTTCTTTAATGCAGCCTCAAATCATCATGACATCTTCCGCGGATTATCATACAAAAGATCTAAGCAAGCCAGGCGGTTGAGCTCAAATCCAGGAAGAGTCTTTAGATTATGTGGATATCTGAAGTACTCAATCCCCTTCTCTTTCTTCACAGCATAGACATTTAAGTCTACAAAATAAGGCCACACAATGATTTTTCCAGACACCTTATCATGTTTCTTCACTCTGTATAGTTTGGTGTAGGCATTTTGCTTTGGAGGTGCGCGTTGGGCTTTCATTTCAGGAAAACAAGCGGCCCATTCAGCTTTCTTTAGGTCAACATTAGCATCTGAAGCTTGGGCTTGACTTTTAACTTTTTCTTTCTCTTTCTCCATCTCCTCCAACTTCTCAAAATTAGCACTACCAAAAGTTTCACCCAGGTTGGGGATAACATTTCCTTCAAGGTCTGTGTACTCCAGATACTGCTTAGCTGTAACATCCTCTATCTCAATCTCATCAACATCCGGTAGCTCCTCATCACTTAGGACATCTAATTCTAGAGCATCCTTGACAATTTGATCAGGATTTAGTCGGAACATCTCAGCCAGCTGATCGTTGATCATATCACGAATGCTTTCTCCTTCTTCGGGAGTGTAGCTCACTGACCTTCTATTGATCCCTTGCAAATCAAGAATCATAATGAGTTGAGCCTTGATTTGCTGAAGGGGATGACATCATATACATCTTGTTGTTGAGCTTCATCTGTTTGATTAAACATTTAATACATCACACATAAGTCATTGATCAAGATATTGAAACAAAAAAAACACAAATAATCATTATTTACATTAATGTAATACACAATTGAATTACAAAAGTTCTAGATACAAAAAAATCTAATGAATACTTTCCTTGATCGGTCGTCTCTTCAGCTTGAGCAGCTGAGGACGAGGCTCCTTGATCTTGATTTCTCTTGGTGCGCCTCTCCTGAGCTGATGGATTTGAGGCTGATGTAGCAACATCACCTTCTTGCTCATCATCATCATCTTTATCATCCTCCTTGTCCTTCCCGCTCGGTCACAATCCCTCATCAAGATCTTCATCTTCTTCAGATTCATCTTCAGTGCGCTCATCATCATCATCAACATCATCACCATCTTTGATCTTTAAGGGCTCACTCTTAGATCCCTTCAGCTTTAGTAAGATCTTCTTGTTCTTCTTCTCCAGATCCTCAATCCTCTTCACTGATGCCATCACGAACTCGTTTTGACCCTTAAGCACATGGTGAGCTTGTCCTAAAGTCCTCTCATACTGGGCATTCTTCTCACTGAACTGTGCAATTTGCTTCGCTTGAGCAACATTTACCCCCATCAGTTGGTTTAGCTGAGTAGCTCTTAGATCATCAGTAGGAATCAACCTTAGCACGATGCAGTTTATGTTGGCTAGCTGTTCCTCTAATCCGATATTGGGTAGAGTAGAGCCATGGGTCATTGGGGTTTGGGTGGATGTACTAGCTTCTTGAGTGGTGATTGTGGTGGTGGATTTGGTGAAGATGGGAGGTGGAATGGGAGTGGATTTTGGTGGAGTGGCTATGGTAGTGGTGGTGGGAGGTGTGGTAGTGGTGGTAGGAGTTGTAGTGGCGGTGGTAGGAGGTGTGGTAGTGGTGGTGGGAGCTGTGGTAGTGGTGGTAGGAGCTGTGGTAGTGGTGGTGGCTATAGTGATTAGGATGATCCTCTGCCTCTTTCTCTTCTTGCCGTAGGGTTGGGCCATCCTTTTTATCCATGAGTCCTTAGAGACAGAAGCTCCCCCTGAGCTGAGAGGTTGGTCTGGGGTGTAACTAGGATCAGTGTAATCAGTAGCAACACCCTGCGACCCAGCCAGGCGTCCGCCAACCACCTCTTTCCCTTTGTCGGTGGCCACAACCCGACTACCAACTGTCCTAACTAGAGGCTCATCATCAAACTCTTCATCTTCATCAAGAAAGAAGTCTTGATAGAAGGTATCCTTCTCTATTCCACCAGGAGCATCAGTGGTTTCATGTGTAGATGGTGGAGATATAGTAGCAGTGTTAGTGGCCATATATTGAGAGGGACCAGTATCTCCACCACCTTGACCATTATCCTGGTCGTCATCATCGTCTTTTTCTTCATCAGTGGGTAAGACGATTGGCTCAACATTAGAATCGCTATAATCGTGACGCCACTTCTTGCGAGAGGGTGCCACATAATCTTCACTGACCAAATGCCCAACCAATCTCCTGACCGGGGGCTTCACCAGCTTCCCCCGCTACACATTCATCCGACCTAGTGTAATGTCATCCATCACCTCGAGGATAACAACATCATCTCTCTCCTTTGGCAGCAAAGGAAGCTTCTCATCAATGATCATATGTAGGAAACGAGGGTACATACAGAAGCCTTCCTTGCCTTTTCCTTCCAGGTTCTTTTTTAGATATGCGAAGAGCATGCGAGAAAAACTGAATGGGTGGTTCAGTACCAGAGCCACGAATGCGTTTTGGATTTGGTCAGATAGCTCATCAAATCCTCATCTCCTTGAAGCTATGCATTTAACGATAACATGAGGCAAGTACTAGAACTGGGGGCACATGTTGCTCTTGTTGAGCACACCCGTATTGATGTCCCCAGCAAACTTTATCCTTAGAAAGCATCCCCGAATAGTCAGGGCATGCATCTTGGTTGGGTAGGCACCGTCCTCACCCAGATCCAAGACCCTCCTTAGATCTTCTTCTGTGATCTTTATCTCCTGCCTGATTATAGAGCTCCTAATACAAAGCGGCTCAGCATATCGGTCAATGGAGGCACCTTCCCAAAAGGCCTGTTGAATAGACCTGTAAGGTGTGCACGAAGCAGAGATAGCCTTGTAGATCCTTGACCTACATAGAAAGGCTATAATCCCAGTAAACTCAAAGGCGTTCTTGGAAGTAGCATCAAGACGAGCACATATATTGTGCTTGGTGCTCATCGTCCATCTATCAACCATGTTGCTGCATCACAAGAAACATATACATTAGATTTGGGCATAAGAGATGATAGTTGGAACTTAAACTATTTTGATCAAACTGGTTCGGTCGTGCCATTGAACCTTACGATTGAGTTCACTCGTGCGATTGAGCCTGCGGCTAAGTTCAGTCGTGCGATTGAGACTACGACTGAACTTAGTCGTATGTTAAGCCATGCGGTTGAGTCAGTCGTGCAACTGAGTCACCGATTGATTCATTCGTGGGATTGAATCGTGCGCCTGGCTCAATCGTGCGAGTGAGGTTCATACAAAGTGTCCATTCGCATCTTGCTTTGTTCGACACTCCAACTTTGAATCTATGTCAAAACTTTATATTAGACTTAGTCTTAAGACTCATTAGATTCACAGGACTATAAATAGCACTTAATGTCCTTTAAATCAACGTTTATGTCCATTTAAGTGGTCTATTTTGAAGAGTTAGTCTCGGTTCTTGATTTTAACATAATCGGTCCTTTGGGTTCGATTAAACAAGTCATTAGGGTCGATTTTATCCTCATAGTATCTGTAGATAAGTAGAATGACAGTTAGAATCACAATCAACAAGTAATCACAGTAATAGAAATTTGGCAAAGTGTTTGTGTATGGGCGGTTTTGAGAGCTTTGAAGGGTGGTAAGGAATGCGACCGACTAACCCCTCTATTTATATTGTTTTAAAGTTCAGTCGTGCGACTAGACCCATACGCATGCTTCATTCGTGTGACTGGGGTTCAGTCGTGCGATTGGCTTAGACTTTATCATCCAGTCGTACGATTGGTTCATTCTTGTGATCCAATCACATGGTTGCCCCATACTCATGGTCCAATCGTGTGACTGGCTCATACTTATGGTCCAATCATGTGAATGGCTCATACTTATTGTCCAATCATGCGATTGGATCATACTTATGATTCAATCGTGCGATTGGCTCGTACTTATAGTTTGATCTCATACATTTTCACACACTTAAAATTTTACCTTTTGCTATATGACATTATGACCTATGATCATCTCAGACATGATCCTTTTAATTGAACATCATTTGATCACCTCAGACGTGATCCTTTTACTTTAACATCATTTGATCACCTTAGATGTGATCCTTTTAGTTTAGAACCGATTGGTCACCTCAGACGTGACCATTTTTAGTCAGTGATTCATAGATTTCATCTAGTTGTATAGTCCAACTTTTACGTAACAAAAGACTAGCAAACAAAAACAACTTGAAATTAAAACAAAACAAGACATAATTTAGTGTTTTTGGTTTGAGATGGATTGAAACCTTTTAAAAAACGTCTAACGGATTTTTCTTCCTGGACAGTTAAGCTTCAAGTTAATTTGATCATTTCTGGAAAGATTCATTTTGGGATCATACAGGTATATCGTAATAATTTTGGACATTTTAATAAAACACTTTGATGCTAGATTCTTGTTTTAACAAAGAGTCAATGGCACTTTCAGGAAATCATACTAGAGCTAAAAGATGCACACAATAATTTTGATTGTCAAGAGTTGCAGCCATGATGATTGTCAATATATTTGTCCACTTAAATCCATAGATAGATTTTTGACTCACATTGCTGATGAGTTAGGTTTATTTATTTCAACACGCATTTGTGGATCCCACACTTATATTGTAATCAACATTCCCCAGGAGATATTTGAGCGGTCTATGGGTATTTGACAAGAAGAAACTATTCTAAGAGCTTTCAAAGAGATGTCAAGCCTCAGGTCAGTACCATCACACAACAGAGAGGCGCAAACAACAATGAATTCTAGAATATTTAGGTTATGCTTATCCTTAGGTCAGTGCCACCGCACAGCAGAGAGGCAGACAACCTCTCTTCTTGTTAGAGCATTTTTTTTCTTTTGCACATAACACACCAACAACATTAGTCATTAGCTTGATTGCATTTAGCAGTTTTTCCATGTGCATGGCTCGTTTTAATGGTCATCCGCCCACATTTATGGCGTTTATTTTGCTCGTCACCCCTTATTTGAAATGCGTTGATTGTGCTAACCAGGGATAAGATGGGAACCCATACCAAGTTGAACAACTTAGTTTGAATTTAAATCACCAATGAAGTCTACTCGTCTATTGTGTTGAATATACCGACACATTATATAATGGAAAAGCAACCTCTAGGTCTACTTTCTCTATGTTACCTAAGTAGCAGACTAGTTTTACTATAATTTTTCCTTTTATTGTGCTTAGACTTCTCAGACTTGTACTTTGAATTAAGCATGTTGAACATTTAAATTTTTTGGAGTCCCAAACAATTTGTTCCCTGTGTACTATCATTTTTCATAAACTTTGAATGAGAATCACTGATTTGATTTCATTTCTTTAAGCTAATTTGCCCTCCCCCTTGTTTTTTTAAGTAAGTAAATACTGCGAGTAATTAAATACTAAAACTAAACTATTCTCTCCCTAAAATTTTAAAACCGAAAATCTTTTTTGTTTTTGGATTTTAATAGATAGGAAAATAAAATGAAAGAAAATAAATAATAAAGTAATAAAATACTTGTCGGAATAAGAACTTTCTTCTTCTAGAATCACATCACTTTACTTTTTCACACCATTAACCTCTAAAAGATATAAAAACCTAGGTTTGTCAAATGCTTTTGTGTAGAGGTCGGCACGTTGAAAATCCGTATTAATTTTAACAACATCGATTAATTGCTTTTCAAAATAGTCACGTATAAAGTGATATTTAATAGTGTGGAATCCTATTTGATTATCGATCCAATTAGTGAGAATGATAATCCGATCGATGTAAGAATGAAATAAACGTTAAAAGTGAGTAGGGATCGATTAAGATTGAACTTTGAAGTTGGATTGGCTGTTCTAGATGTTCTGGATGGCTAGGGTTTGTGAATATACGAAATCTCTCTCTAGGTTTCTAAAGTGTTATCATTTTCCACGAATTAAGTAGTATTTATAGGTTTGCAGTTTCCATTCGTACGACTGAAAAATTAGCATGGTTCAGTAGTGTGACTGAATCATGCGATTGAGTCAAACACACGACTGAAGGTTCAGTCGTGTGACTAAGTTGTTAGATCTAGAACTTATAGGTCTAGATCAATTTGTATAGGCTTAGAACTTTAGTCAATTCTTGTAATAAATATTTGTTATTGTCATTATTGTGTATGCATTAAATATATAGGTTAACCCATTTATGTGTGTGTTAATTTATGTATGGTTGCAGGTACAAACATTATACTTGGTCAATCTATGAAATTGACCAAGTGTAAGAAACATCTACGGATGAACAGTTTGTTCTTCGGTAGATATGTTTCTTACAAGCAACCTTACATCCGAAGATCCTCTACGGATGAACAACCAGAACTGAAGAACAAGTTTCCCTCGGAAGAACAAATCATCTACAGAAGAACAAATCATCTACGGAAGAACAAGACTTCTACGGAAGAACAAATTCCTACTGAAGACACTATTCCTGCGGAGTCCAAACAGTTGTATAATACAAGTGTTACAAGTCAAGTCAACAAGGCAGTTATGCGAATCCCAAGAAATCCAATGATTCCTTAACTAAAACAAATCAAACCCCAAGAGATTCGGTGTTTCCTATAACAGAAACATCATTGTCTATATATATGGATCCTAGGTTTCGATTCAAGGACGACGGTTCAGACGATTGATTGAACAGCAACAGCAATAGCAATACGACAATCAGTCTCTCAATCAAACCCTAGCAGCCGTCACATCACAACACAATTTGATATCATTCATTCATTATTTTGTAATCATTAATATATTTTAATGAAATACATATTAATCATTAATTGTGTTTCTGTTAATTTGTTCTTAAAGATTTATTGATAATTGAAGTTGTTACAAACAATTAAACCAAATTAACTTTGATTCCGCAAACGTTAACTTGCAATTAACCGACATTGATAATTCCTGATTGCGATCCCTGGATTCACAGGTGGTATCAGAGCCAAGTGCTCATTGATTTAGATCAATTGATCTATCAGTGTTAATTGTGTTTAATTGCTTTGAATTCTGTAGATTTGTCAGTTTTTGCTGTATTAGATCTACTAACTTTTTTTTTAAATTTTGTGCGAAACTTGTTTGTCGTTCAAACAACATTCGATTAGATTAACTCTTATTCAAATCAATTGAATAGCAGATCTTGTTGATCATTCCTATTCATTAACATCATGAGCAACTTCACTGGATCATCTTACCAACCACCAAAGTTGGAAACAAAAGCAGACTTCAAGTCATGGAAAATCAAGTTTAGGAATCATGTAAACTATACTGATTCTGACTTATGGGTGTCCATCACTGAAGGTCCTTATATTCCACCCACCCTTGGGCCGGATTATAATGACAAAAATTAACCAATTAGTACCAAAGATCTTTCACCTAATGATGTCAAAAAGGTCAAAGCTGATATCAAAGCATATAGTTTGCTTAGTATGGCTTTACCTGAAGAGATATTGATCAGGTGTGAGAACTACAAAACAGCAAACTCATTATGGAAGATACTTCATACTCTCTGCGAAGGGAGTGATGAGATCAAAAGCATAAAGAGAGACACCCTCAGGTCACAATATGAAACATTTCATCATATTGAGGGTGAGTCAATTCCTCAACAACTTCATAGATTCATGCAGTTGGTAACTGAGATGAATATTTTGGAATTGAAATATACCAACGAGGAATAAAACAAGAAAATGCTCCACAATTTGCAAGAAAATTGGAAGCAAACAGTATCAATGTTCAAGAATACCATAGATCTCAAATCAACTGGTCTGGATACACTGGTTGCAAAAGTGGAAGCTCTTGAAATGGATGAAAAATCAAGAAACAAGAGTGTGAGAACCCATGTCTCACCTTATCACTTCAAAGAAACAAACAATGCTGGAAGTGTATTTATGTCAAACAATGAGAGTGATAACTCTTGTGCTTTGAGTGATAATGAGGAGGAAGTAAGCTTTTATGCTTCTAAACCCTCAAAGAAATCATGTCAAAGTAAAAATCAAAAGGATAAAGGAAGAAATGTTGATAGAAAAGATACCACTGCTGCAACAGCTAAGTCTTCACAATCAAACAATCAGTCAGAACCAATCACTGTGATATTGGATTCTGAGCAACAAAATGCAGCCTTTGCAACTTTTAGTTCTAGTTTTCAAGCATATCTGGGAAGCTCTCTAACATCAACAAATATCTGCCAACAATATAGAAGAACTACATCCTGATGTAGTGGAAGAAATGGACCTACAATGGCAGATGGCAATGATTGCTTATAGGGCAAAGCAATATCTCAGGAGAAACAAGAACATGGCATCAGCAAGTAAAACATCAAAGATTGGTGTTGACAAATCAAAGGTAAAATGCTTCAAGTGCAATCTCTATGGACATTACTCCAGAGAATGTAATCAACAGTCATATCAAGAGATGAGACAACATCATCAGCATCAGCAACATCAGATTCAACCTCATCAACAATCAAATTCTCAAAGATCTCTGCACAGACAATCTCAACTGATCAATGTATCCCCACCAGCCGCCAATGAATCAGCTGGACCTAGTAACTCAAAGGAGTCAGGGATGATCATACTTCAAGATGGAACATGTGACTGGAGTGTCTATGAAAAAGCAATCTTGGAAGAGAATCAAGCATTGATGGCTCATATGGAACACAAACTTCCTCCAATGGCCAGAGAGGTAAAAGAAAGGTTGTGTTCATCAACATGTGTTGAGGAAGTTGAACGTTATAGAGTCCATGCTCAACAGTTGGCTGACAAAATAAAAGAAACTATGATTTTGAACGAATCTCATGTTAGAGAACACAAATTATATCAAATCAAATTTATAAAAGGATTTAGAAAAATTTGTTTGTGAAAACTATAGCCTAAAAGCCCAAGTTGAGCATCTAACCACTTCCTTAACAAAATCCATGGTTGATCATGCTTCAACTGAAGTGAAACTTCAGAAGTTTCAACTATCATCTCAGCAATATGAGAAATTACTAAATTCTCATATTGAATCAAAGAAAAGGTATGGGTTGGGTTATAATGTTGTTGCACCACCTATAAATGATAATTACACATCTTTACCTACAACAATGACAAACACTCTGTCAAAACATTTTGTGCCCAACACAAAGTTTGAAACAGAATCAACTCAAATCAACACTAACAATGAAGCTGAGGTAAGTGAAACTGAATCCTCTGAATCAGAATTTTTAAATCAAAATGATTTAGAATTTGATTATGATAATTGTGATGACTTGGATGATTCTGATGAACCTGATGTTGATCAAATGACCATTGGTAAGAATGTTCATATTAAAACCGGTATTCCAAAAGTTCTTGAAGAATCAAAGCTGCAGTATCCTCCAAAGTAGAGAAACATGCTGAAGACTATCTGCAAGAGGATTGCTGAACTCAATGAAGGACTTCAAGAACTGAATC
>BJCM01269378.1:0-17566 GCA_018326385.1 Flaveria bidentis
TTAGTTGGTGACAAAAGGTAAGTCAGGGACATGTCCTGACTACCATATCTCAAATAAGACTTTATCCGAAATACCTTAAACTATAGTCTTGTAGTATAGGGCTTAGTTATAGGATCTCAGCTGGTATCAAAGTATATCCGGTTGTAGGTAGTATTATATATAGGTTCTCATTGTAACTCATTCTATACTGCTTGTAAGAGTCTTATAATATTTGAGTTGAGAAGCAATATATAAAAGTACCTTGAAAATTACTTCTTGTGTTCCTTATTATTATATTGTGATCAACTCTTATTGACTTTATCTTTATTCGAGTGTTGTTCAAAGTGAGTTTGAGAGAAAAACTAAGTGTTAAGTGACCTTAACCGATCCTGCAGTAGTATTGCCCGATCTAATAACGGGGACTCGATTGCTATTGCCAACCAAAATAGACTCAATAGAAGTAACACCGGGATCAGAAATCATACCTGAGTCGGAAGTTAGATGATTAGATGCTCCTGTATCCATAAACCACTGCGGTTCATGTCACACCCCGACCGACGGCGGAATCATCGGGGTGGACGAATACTAAATGATTGTTCATAGCATATGGAACTAAATAAGTTGAAATAATATTAAATATCATTTTCATTGAACATTACAAGACAATTAAATCATTACAATACAAACAAGATATAAACAACATAAGATTTTCAATTAACTAAGTCCAAGTCCTATATGAGCACGAAAAGATCCTCAAGTATCAAACGTGAAACATGTTAAAAATAAAGGGTCAACTTTGAAAGTTGGTGAGTTTCCATGGGTTAAACATATATATATATATATATATATATATATATATATATATATATAAGATTTACATGTAGCAACTCATGTCAATGGTTATTAATTATACAAGTTTATAGAACACATATAGCTACAATCAAACCTTGACAGATTACAAGATTACAAAATTAAACGATTAGCTAAGTGTACTTGAATTAACTAAGTAGTCTTGTCAGGCCCATAGATCTATGACGTCGCCAAGCTAGCAATAGTTAATGATTGTCAACATATAATTTATCTCATATAACACTCACAATAATACAAATAACCATGACAAAAAATAAAGGTGAATTGCATGTGCATTTAAAAATATCAAGATGTTTACAAGTGTAAGTTCATAAGGTTAACATGTTTCACCTCAAAAGGTGTGAAATAATATAAAAAGGGGGCATGGAGAACTTAAATGAAAAACTCAAAAGTATAGTGATGGTTGTAGAGTACATAAGAAAAGCTTGGATGTCAAGAGCCAAAGCTGATTTCCTAAATAATAAAAAAACAATAATTTGAGTTCAAAATTCATTACAAGAAGTTAGGACGTTTAGAGAATGCTAAAAAGCGAAAGGTAGATTGAAAGATGATTATTACACCAATTTTAAATTCTGGACAGAATGTTTGGTACGTGTTTGAACAGATTTTAAAAATAGAAAATGGTTTCATAAAATTATATAAATTTATAGTTAACTAGTTCAAAGTCTTCCGAACAACTTTTGTTTAGAAACATTTTTATGAAAAACCTCGTAAATAAGTCAAAACAGCAGCACAAGACAGAAGGTGCTGAAATGTGCACTTATCTTGTGAAGGCTATTGTTGAGTCGTCCGATTGAGTTTGAAGACGTATAAACTATCATTAAAAAGGTAATTCAATAAAATTAATATTGGAGTCCGATTTTACTCAAATTTAGTTTGTTATGGTCGGTTGAAGTCAGATTATATTCTACCAAAATTATAGTAAGGAACTTATGTGCACTTTTAAAATCATTAGAGCATGAAACGGGTTAGAACAAATTTTGAGTTCGGTTTTGATTTCATAATTTTGAAATTCGGCAGATGTTACAGTTCACCCAAGACCATGGACATGGCCTGGAATGCAGCCCCGAGTTCACTAGGTTCTAGGGGGTTTACCTCAAACATATGGGCCTGCGATGTTGGAGTTGAGGGCCACTGCTAAGGGGAAGTCCAGGGGGAGGCCCAACCCGATTGAGTAGGAAAAGGGCAAGGAGGTATGGCCTAGTACGGGTTGGCCCAATACGGGGGCATAGGAGGATAAGGTTACGGGTTCCAGGGGCTGCGAGGAGGGCCAGGTTTAACATCATATCCTCATGCGTGAAGCGTAAATAGCTTCACCCATGAGGAATATGAGACTTTTGTGCCATCGAGAACACGAACCTTTTTTTGGATATCCGTAACGACGGAGACAGGATGCAAAGCATTCTGTTTTGGGGTGGATGACTCGGGTTTGTTCTGTTCTTCAGCCATCGTTGCTGCTGTGATTAACTAGGATCGAAATCGACTGGTGTTGATTAGCTATGAGTCGAAATTTGCCTGGTGTTGGGAGTATAGAGCCAGTGGGGCTCTGATACCATGAAATTATTTTTGATCGAATGAATGATTTCATTGAATAACTTCAATATTTACACACAATACTCAAAGATAAAAATATAAACTAACTCTCCTACATACATGGAGATATGGAGATATGGAGATATATACAACTTATACATGATAAAGTCAAAGTATGCAACTTTAGTAACATCATGTGTTCCGCTAATAACATGTTTTAGTTTTCTAATTGATATTAACATTTAACACAAAGGACGTGAGTCAAGTCAGTTCATAAGTTACTCAGGACCCGTTTACCAAAAGCTCAAATCAAGCCAACCTTAAATGACTCGACCTTATATATTATGGCTCATTTAATAAACGAGCTCAAGTCAAAGCTTCAGGGTATTGAGTCTGCTCACGACAAAAATAACTAATAATAAACAAGGGAGCCTAAGCTTAGCTCAAGTTAAAAAAACTTTTTAACAAAAAGAATAAAGCTCTCCACTAGTCAAACTCGAACTTGGATATAAAAAACTAATTGTTTTATCTGAGTATCAGTTTCAAAATTGTTCATCTGTGTTAAGATTTCTTTGGGATTCGTATCAAAATTTCATGAAGATTGATATCAAATTTTCAGAAAGGTCGTTTGAGATATGATTGTATGTATACCGTTACATGGTGTGCGGACGACCCACATGCCCTTGCTCTACGTCCGCCACTGTCATCAACTTTGTCAAAAGAGTATTTCTTCTCTTCTTTGCTGGGTTTGCGATTCAAAGGTGGAAAACTCCCTTTAAATTTTAACTTCTTGTCTAGTTGCTTTGTTTACTGAGCATCTGATGCTAGTTAGACATCTTGTATTCAAGTTCACATTTAAGAAGAGACTTCTTGTGAAAGTGATAGTCATGATCATGTGATAGGTGCTCTAGAGATTCAAAAATGATTTGTGATTTAGTTTTATATAAAAAAAGAATTTCATTCAGTATGATATTCAAAGTTATTCTCTTTTTATAGGTTGTTAATGAAGGTGAACTGGTTTTAAACACACTTATATCTTTGTAACTTTTGTTCTTTTCTCGGGGTAGTTTCTTGCTAGGCGTGTGGTGTTAGTGTATTACCTGTTGTTCGGAAAATATATGTGTGTAATAAGTACAAATTTTTTTAGATAAATTAATATTATGCGATTGCTGGTTTATTTTGAATTCAAGTCATACTATTAAATAATATGAAAAAATAATGCATCCTTAATGGCATATGCAATAGACATCATTGGTTATATTCGTGGCTGACATGAAAAAAAAAAGCTATTAACATGCAAGGGAAAAAACATATTGTTTTGAGAATGGGATGTTCATTGGCGTTAAAATCTCATCCAAAAGGTGTTGAGTTGTTGGAATCACATTTTAATCCTAACTAATGAAATTTGTGGTTCTGAAGGATCCGGCTACAACAAAATCAGGAACAAAGAACTTTTTCTCTTTTTATGTTGACTTTTTTGTTTGAAAAACGATAGTTCTAAGAATTAGTGATTGTTCTCTCAGACTCAAATTGCACACCCTGAGATGTGTTCTCTTAGGCGTCGGTGTGAAGGTCGTGAGCTTTAACAGTTTCGAGTGCTCTAAGTATAGTTTTACATGTCTTTTTAAAATTTTCTTTCCTCATACAAATTCATTTATTCGTCCTTGGGTGTAGAATTAAAAAGGAAAAACAAAATAAATACAAGTACTAGATGGGTCAAGCCCATTGTTCCTATATTGGGCTCAATATTCTAATGTTGGACCAAACCCATTAATTCTATCCCAAAAATTTGTATACTGGTTCTGATTCTATCTTATTGTGTGCGCATTTTCAAACGATTTTCTTTATAGGTCATTGTTATATGGTATCTATGTTAGTTTTTCATAAAAAAATCAGGTCCTAGAAGCATGTTTGTCACACTTTCTTTAGATGCCACCAACAAACAATCAAACATCAACGAAAGTTTTCACCTTGCCTGAATCCACCTCGTCTACATAAATACCCACCTCAGCACCACTTACGTAGGACTTGTAACATAAAAGTAAGATGGAAGTAGATGAATTTCCGAAGTCACTAAAATACAGTGAATTTCCGCACGCATATGGAAGTAGGTGGACGAGTTTTTTTAGTGATAACAGTGTTTTTTTGTACGATGACTCCATTAGCTATAATTTTTTTTTAACTCACACTTTGAAAACATCCATAAGTTAAGTTAATTAAATAATTAAATAGGTGTAATATCACTAAAAGCCTAATGCCCATAAAGTTCAGGATTTAAGTAAATTAAATAAGCTCACTCTTAATACCCATTAAATACTTAATAATGATAAAATATAAAAAAGAAATATTCTCATACCTAATACTTGGACTATTGGACTTATGATAAAGTGCAAGGAAAATTCATGATCCCTAATGTTTGAACAAAAGAGACACTAAGTAGCGCGGAAGATTTTTTTCTAACTCGAAATCTCAAAAAGATGTTATGTGCATTCTACATTCTAATAATGATGTTCTTTTATTTTTGTATCGTAATATTATTATATACCCATCTTGACCTGATACAACTCAGAAATTTTTATGTCCACTTATATAAAATTGAAGCATTTAAAAAAATAATGACTACGTAAATAATTTCCTAGATACGCTCTTATTCAGACATAACTACTAAATAAGGATATGCTATAAGGCGGATAAAAACACATAATAAACTCTAACTAACAAACACTAATTTAATCTTACTTATCTGAAATTGATGCAAACGTACAAAGTGGCGATTGTAATTTGAAAAAGATCGATTAACTAAAAGAAAACACTCATAAGATTAAGCAACTTCTTATATGTATTGATTTATTTGTTTTTACGAAGTGTATTGCTTTTCTTTAAAGAATTTACATACTTAGAATGTAGGTAACCACGCATTGACACCCAATAAAATTTGCGATACTATAATAAAAATATTGTTTTGAATACAATTCTGTTTTTAATAAAATATATACCCGAATGTCGAGAAAAAAAGTTTAGAGCGCAATGCGTATTCAGATTTTAAGATAACGATCGAAAGTTATTTGAGAAAAATGAAATTAGTAGAAAATTGAATGGCTGAAAAATGTATATCGTGTCTTATATGTATTTGTGCATGCATAAACATAATATAATATTTTTCATATATGTTTATCTTTAACTCGATTACTCGGTTATATAAGATAGATATTTCAAGGATTATAATCATATTTAGATGCTTTTATACTTGATTCTCATATGCGTATGTCTTATTTTAATGTTATATGTTAGAATTTTGATTTATAATAAATTTTAACCTATAATTTAGGTTTTAATTTAAATGAGTTAACAAGTGAACCAGAGAAGAGCAACCCACAAGCCGAGCTGTCTTGGCTTGGGCTTGGCTAAGCCGACTTGGCTTGTTTATTAACGAGCCCATTTGAGTGATCTATTTTTAAAGAGTTACGAGTCACAAGTTTTTTTATTATGATGTGAAATTTTGAAAACATACCTTAACAATAAATTGGTTTTTAACATGGTATACAACTTTTGCTGTCAAATAAGTTTCATCTCTGTAACAAATATGTGTACAAATCTCAGATACTACTTTATTTTTATGACTTAAGACATTATTCTCAAGAAAGTTATAATATCTACCTTTCTTGGTTTACCCGAATATATCAAATTGTTAATACTTTTAGAATCGTAAAACTTTATAAAAATTATAAAGTGAATTAAGTTTATGTATTATATAACATTTCTAATAATCAGCGTTTAAGATTTTTTTAACCTTTTCATATATAACTTCAACTTTTTGTTTAACATAAAATTATATACACTTTCTTTTTCTCTAAAAAAGTAACATATCATCGAACCATATGCCAAAAATAATTGAAAATGATAATATTTAAGAAAAGGAGAGTTTACTACTGCAATGCTCCACTGGCCATAATGATGATTGTTTCCTTGTTATACTTTCTATAATATCTCAAAAGAATTACCCATTAACTAAACCAAATAAATATTTTAAACAAGAATTGCTTTTTATTTAATGAAACATTTAATTTAATGCATCTAATAACAAAGTTATTAGTGAATAATATTAAAATATTATACGATGGCATAAATTTAAAAAAGGTAAGAGTATCAAACCAAAGTACCAAACATTTGATCTGAGGCCATGTGAAGCCCTCACGAAACTATGTTTCGGAAGGGCATAAGAAGGCGTGTGTGGTGGATGGGGTTTCTTTTTTTTTTTCTTTTTTTACATTTTTTAAATGTTGTCTTCTTTAGATTGTTTACTATGTTTTAAAAAAAATATCAAGTCAAGCGAAACTATTTTCTTGGATGAGTGAAAGAAATAGGTGGAGTGGCACCTATGTGACAAACACTTTTCACTCGACCTCTTTTTTTTTCCTAAACAACATATATTTTTTAAATCACCGACTAACAAAACACTAGGCGTATATAGAGGACAAAATTACATGATCAAAATTGGATTTGTATCTGTATCACCCGGTATTGTTTTTTATTCGGTTCCTATTCACAAACCATAAAAGTAAATGATTAACTAGTAATTTAAAACTGTTCCCTTGAGATGTCTATTATTTTAAACTAAATATCATTATTTTTTCTCTATTATCCACTTATAATCACTTTTAACAATATTAAATTTTTATTGGGGTTGCACCGTGTTTCTCCAAATATGAAGAAACACGACACAATCCACATAATTTTTCTAACTCTTTTACTCACAATCACCTACAACCATTCCTTATAATATAAGAAACTCACTCACATAAAAATACATTCCTTATAATATAAGAAACTCACTCATATAAAAATAGAATACATACTGTGAATGTTCACAACACATAAATTCATAACTTTACCGTATAATGTTAAAACACTTGAATATAAATCAAAGATTGTAATAAATTATAAAAGTTCTCAACACGGCTAGCAGAAGAGTATAAAGAACCACAGTTTAGTTAATTACATCAATAATACTTAAGAATTTAGGCAAAGATAAAAAATAATAATAATTTAAGAAAAACACATTAAAGTTAGAAGTTAAAAATAAGGAAGACATTTCAAAGTCAAGAGAGAATGTGGCAAGCTATATAAGTGTGGCTTTTATTTGGTAATGACTACTAGTCTTTTTTATATGTTCTCTTTGAGATGCCAAAAGATAATCTTCTAAAAATGGATGATAAATCACCAAGAAACGTGACGTGTGTGTTTGCTGAGTGACCATTTAAAGATAAAAAATAAGATTTGTTTATTGTTTTTATGGTTTTCATTTGTATTAACGCTATATGGTTAATTTGTCCCATAGTATCATAGAACAGATTATTTGTCTATTCAAATTAATATAGTCTATAGCATTCTCGATGTCTCTCACTTTTCAAACTCAAAATTAGGCGAGATCAAACTCGCCGCAGATCATATAAACCCATGGCGTGACCATGCAATGTTCGTGTTTTCTAAGCGACACTTGAGTTTTAGAATGGATGTATTGTGTTTTTGTATAAAAACAAGCAAGATTCAGTATCTTATTAAGTTAGGTCCTGACAATACCAAATATGTGTGAATTTGAAAACATTTAGGAGGGTTGATAAGTGAAGAAGCAAAACAAGTAATATGTTTCATCAACTTGTTAAAATTTTGTAATTTTAGTCTACGTATTTAAATAAAAATTGATTGTATTCTGATATCACTTTAAATAAATGATTTCTTTTGGTCGTTTATAGATTAAATTAATTTTTATGACCTCTAACTATTTCACAAATCGTTGGCCTAGTTGTATCCTCATTATCTGGTTGTTTCTTTCTTGAACTATCCAATGTTTTAAATATATATTGTTAATTTTAACATACTAAGTATAGAGAACCTTAAAGATTTTAATAAGCTAGACGGGCCCTATAGGCTATAGCTGGCCCATAAATGAACCGAATGAACACTAACATCGGTATATTCATGTTTGTTCATTTAACTATAACTGAACACGAACATGGACATATAATCGAGCACACATCTTTGTTCATGTTCTTTCACTAAGAAAACATAAATATTATTCGCTTACGTGCGTTCGTTAAAAAGTTAAACGAACGTTTCATAAACGTAAACAAACACAAAAGAACATGATTGAGCAAACATAAAATACACAAAATAAACATATATGAACATTAATAAACACAAAAGAATAAGTCTAATACATCATAATTTATCCACAAAAACAAATAAATAAACGAGCACAGACGAACATATATGAATACACATAAGCAAAAATATAGGAACAAACATATACGGAAGTTCATGCACATGTATAAATTAACGAACAAGACACGTATTCATGTTCGTTCGTTTATTTAAATGAACTAAATTTAGTATTCATGTCCGTTTATTTATCAAATAAACAAATATAAACAAACTTATCGTTAAAAAGTTTAGCAACATGAATAATTTATATGTATAGCTGTATTGCCAGAAAAGGGTTGATGACACTCTTGAACACTTAAACTACTCATATAAACATACAATTACTATATGTGTCGAGAGTGTGCAAATAATCATCGTGGGTGTCCCAATATATGCCTAGTTTTATCTCACTTGACACATCACATGTCAAATCGTTTTCTTTTCATTATTTTATTAGCCTTTTTCAGTTACAGGTAGGATTTTACAATTGTCTGATAATATAAAAATATATATCTCAAATTATTAGTTTGGCATTTTAAAGTTGTTTATTTAACAATTTGTTAATTATTAATTTCAAAAGAATAAATGCGCGGTTTGAACTAATCATACACAATAAGGGATAACTATAATAAGATAATTATTATTTATAAAATAATAATTACCGGTTATGCTTTACTTATATGATATTATTTTAATATTTATGGTGTTGAGTGTATGATAGCTTTTGGTTATACAAAAAGATAATACATATTCAGTGTATAAATATGTTCGAGTTAAGTTTCATTTACTTTTTGAGGTTTTTTAAAAATAATTATTTTCTTTCAAAAGATTAAAAATATCAATTTACCTTTAAAAGTTTCATAGTTTGTTTCAATTTTAGTCCAAACTTTTATTAGTCGATTTAACTTTATCCAAAATAATAACACTGTTGGAGTGAAATTGAAATAATATATGAAACTTTTGAAGGTAAATTAATGTTTTTAATCTTTTGGATGAATATAGTTATTTTAGTTAAACCTTAGGGAACAAAATTAAACTCAACTCAATATTTTCTTAGGTGATTAATTGTTCTTGAAACAATCATCGCAAGTTCAAATTTTTATTAGAAGATTGATACATTTTGCTTTTTGTCATATATAAGGTGACTATGATTCTATGAATCGACTCTCTAATATAGTCCAATTCTCATTATATATAACAAACACTGCCTATATGTTCATTAATGTACGGTTGTTACGGTTCCCAAGTTAATATCGGTTTTAAGCATTTAAACTTGGAAAAATGTCACAGAATAGTAATCAAGTTTCAAAAGTGTTTTAATTTAGTCACTCATGCATATTTTTCTCAAATTGGACCACCAAATGATTAAATCGAGTCATTACCAAATTTTATTACGATAAAAAAGTAATGATGGAAAAGACGTGGGAGTCAGAATTTTCAATATATAAAATTATATTAAAAAAATAAAAAAAACACATGTTAATTATGAAAAAATAAAAAAAGTGCCTAAAATTTACGTCAACGTTCCATATCATTATCAAAAGATAGAAAAAAATAATTTCTAACTGAATCCAAAAGTATAAAATGCTAAAAAATATATTATGACTTTTAATTTGTATAAAATAGAAAAACTAGGTGATCTAATTGAAACATTTTTAAAACTTGAGTTACCTAATTGAAACACCTTTAAAAGTTAGTTAATATTTTACAAAGTTACCTCTTTAAACTTTTATCAATTTAGAAGTCTCTTACATTTTTTTAAATAAGATAAATATTGTTTGATAAAACTTTTGTTAGTATATAGAAAACTAACCGTGTTATGAAAAGGATAAATCCATATATTGCTTCAATCTATTTTCTTTCATACAATCCCAATCATCATTATTCTTAATCCTAAACAATTTATTAATACTAACTACAAAACTACTAATCATAGTCTAACTACAATTAATAAGCGATTTAAGCATCAAAATATACGCTGACATTAAGATAAGTTGAGATGTAAACAATATGTTAATATACAACAAACACTCTTATATTTAAAAATACATAAAAAAAATCAAATGACTTTTTCTTAAGGCAAACGTACGACTCTACTTCGAAAGATATATGTTATTTTAATAGCCACCACATATTTGTCTCTCAATCTGGACTGCACCCAACCCTCGAGAGAAAAATGCACAACTAGAAAAATATTTGACTCAACTTCAAATAATTTTAGTTAGAGTGAAATTTAAACACAAAATCTTCTCACTTTTAATTATTTTAGATATTCTAAACCATTTAGATTAAAGATTATCATTAATGGCTTATCACTAACAAATTAAACAAACAATATATAGTGAATATTATTATTATTATTCTTTGTCAATGAGTTCTAAATCAACTGATTTAGAAGAAGACATCCTGTGATTTTCTAATGTGAAGGTCATGGGTTGTAGTCTCACTAGATGCAATATGCTCCTAGTGGGCCAAGGGTTTTACCACAGTGGGTCTTTAGGTGGTGTGTTTTCCTTGGAATGGTGGGCGAGCCGGGTCACCAGCTTTGTCTGTGCTCGCGGGCGTGGGTGACCTTTCGCCATTGGGTTTACTCGGGTGACCAGACTTAAAAATTATTCGTTGGTCGTTCAAAAAAAATTATTATTATTCTTTAAAAAAAGAATAAAAACAGTGGGGTCCGCAAAAAAAATGATCCGGCGCTTATATGTCGCTAATGCTACCAACAAGCTTCACCGTCATCCATGCACTCCTTAATAGTATTCACTCTCTCTCCCACCTTCAAATAATTCGATTCCTTCACCATATCTTCAACAGATTTCACCACAACATGCTCTGCAGAGGAAGAAATTCAATAAAGTGCAGAAAATCTGGATCAATTCCAGTGTACCTCAATGTTTACGACCTCACTTCCATGAACGAATACGCCTATTGGCTCGGCCTCGGCGTTTATCACTCCGGCGTTCAAGGTCAGATCTCAGATCTCCAACTTAATTCGATGAAGTTGTGAATCAACACCACAATTTGTTAAGTTCGAGTTAGTTAATTCGATGATTTCATGTTGAATCAAACAGTTTGTTGAGTTAAGGATCCTTTGTTAGCCTATCAATGGTTATCTTTATAACCTTAATGCTGAATGGTTAAGAGGTGCCGTTAATATTTATCTTTTAACCATTCAGCATTAAGGTTACCTACTACCAATGATCTTTAGTTCAACTGGTTAAGGTGAGGTACACATAACATGTAAATATTAATTATCCGAAGCAGTGTCGTACCTAGCCTTTATTGATTTTTGTTGATGATTGGTTGATGATTGTAGTTCATGGAGTGGAGTATGCTTTCGGATCTCATGAACAGGCGACGACGGGGATATTCGAAGGCGAACCGAAGAAGTGCGAAGGATTTACGTTCCGGAAGCAGATTCTGATCGGATGGACGGAGAAGAATCCGAAGGAGGTGAAAAGAGTAATGGAGGAGCTTGCTCGTGACTACAAAGGAACTTCGTATAACCTCATCACAAGAAACTGCAATCACTTCTGTAACGATGTTTGCATCAGACTCACCGGAAAATCGATCCCGAGCTGGATCAATCGTCTCGCTAGAATCGGTAATCGATAATTGATTCATCCTGTAGTTTTCAGTTCATAAACTGATAAACATTTGACTTTCATTGGATCAAATTGCTGATTGTTTGTTGTTGATTTTTAGGTTTTTTGTGCAATTGCATTGTTCCGGCGAGTATAAATTCGACGAAGGTTGGGGTTGAAGATAGTAGAGTGTGTAATGAAAGTGAGATTAAGGCGAAATTGAGGAGTCGATCGAGTAGATTTGCTTCGTCTTCGAGTTCGCCGTTGTCTTCTGTAAAGTTGACGTCTGTATCATCTCCGGCTATTGTCGCCGGAGGTAATGGAAGAACAGTTGTTTCTCCGTCATCACTTATGATTATGGAGTCTTCTTCTTCTTGTTGTTCTAAATCGTAGCATTATATGTAATTGTTATTACATCTATATTAATTCAAAACCTAGCGTTAGTAAGGTTTTGAATGCACATCGTTCATCCTGATCGCGAACATCACAACAAGCAACAAGGGGCGAGTCGCGAGTGATGGGTATGGCGTGACGGGAGGCGCGATATGGATTGATTTTTTCCCCATAAACATGAATAGAATCTCTGATAGAACCCTTTCACAATACCTAACTTCTGGGTCGATATTCATTACCACTAGAGTATGAAGACGTGCATCTATTATAATTGATCTTTGTTTCTTTATCTTTTCATTTATTATCTAAGCTTAGAGGCGAAATCATTCAAAACTACATCATTTCGTTTAATTTACGTCAAAACTACGTCGTTTTAATTAATGAAATCAAGAGTAAACTAATTTTTTCTAATAACTAAACCTAATTTCTAATTCTTTCATTAAATCGAAGACTCTCCAGGCGTTCAAGAAAATGAAAGTTACATATAATGGATGCCATTTGAATTAAATCGTAGAAACCAATTCTTTTTATAACCATAATATATTAGTGATTGGATTTGCAAATTTACGGCTGTGAGCAACCTCTCCTAACCTGCTTGCCTTTTGGAATTAAATCGAAATAATATATTTTTTTGTTTCTGATCGATTGTGTTTCGTTTGTTCTTTATTAATTCCAATTAGTAAAGTAGAAATTAGATTTAACTAGAATTTAGCCTCCGCGTTCCAGCGGGGACTCAACTATAGGCATGTAGATGAGGTGCGTTAAACAAAATAAAAATATACCAAAAGCATTAATAGAATATAATATAACCAAGATAGAGAACATAATTAATGCAAAAAAAATGAAATAATAATCACACATAAATATAGCCAAATAAACAAACATTAAGGCATTTGAGTAGTAGCCAATGAATTAAGAATAGTAGGAAAGAAACTTAATTAAACTTTAGCAAAACCATTTATGTATACGCATAAACTTTCTACTTGATGTTGCAAATTATGTCATCAATAACTGAGATTAATATTTACATTATGTTATTAATTGCTGCAAACAACTGAGGTGATTATTTTACTTCTTGGATTGCATCGATTAGTTACAACCTACAAACTTGATGTTATAATTTCAAAGTAAAAATCAAAGTCATATAGTCAAAAGTTTTTGCACTTTTCATTACATTACATTGATGAAGCAGATTGATACATTTCGTTATCAATTTCTAATTTTTCTTCCACAAATTTCTCTGCAAATTATGCAAACTAATGATGCAAGATAACCCACTTTAAAAGTATGGTTTTAAAGACCAGAAACCATATGTTTACATATCAGATATGAAAATAACCTATAACCATTAGATGTCCAATGCTAAATGAATTACTAAAATGTCATTTACGTCTTCATAATATAACCTACCCAATGTTTTGCTCTAAGCAAAACATATGGCAACTTTGAATAGTGAAACAAATTACTGACATCCATGATCGCTAGCAAAAAAATTTTATACTTAAACGGTGAAGTAATAACTAATATATAAATGTACTTTAATTTTATAGTTCACAAATTATTGTATAACAACACTTACATATGCCTATTTGATGGAGTTTAAAAGCTTGGTCTTTCCTTTGCTGCAATAAACTTCTGCCCAATGTATTGGAACTCATGTTCTTGATCGAAATGTGGTAGAAGTCTCTCGAAAGATGCCAACTTCACTTGTCAAAATGAAACTATGCAACATAAGCGATTCATAGATGAGCATATATCAACAATTAAACGTTATTAATCAAATAACCGAACTCCATAAACCCTGCCTAAAATCCAACTGCTAATTTCATTGAACTACCTAAGAGCCTTTAGTAAAAATCACAGACAACAACTTAAGAAAATATACATGAAGAAGAAGTGTTCGAAGCAGAAAGACCTGAGTGAAGACGTTTTGATTGTCGCTCACTCTACTGTGATTGCCAACATAAAACCTAGAATCGATAAATTTCCGTTGATCATCTCCGATACAGGTACACTAAATGACAACACATCGGAGAATTTAGTATCACTACGATGATACGATGACTAAACCAAAGGAGAAATTGGAAGAGACTGTTGCAACTTGTTTGTACAATGCACATAAGAAGTTAAATCATCCCTAATTTCTTCATCTCCTTGTCTCTTTTTCTTCCTCAAGCATGTAGCCCTAATATCAAAAGTAGAACACAGATTGTCAACGGTGTAAAACCTAGAGGCAGAGGAGCAATTAAGAGTACAACTAATTAAGCTTAAGGTACAACCAATTAGAGGCCTCAACCAATTAATCGAGTTAAAGTTCATAGTCTTCTTATCTTTCTAAATAGGGATGGGCATGATCGGTTTGGTTCGGTTTTTAGTTAAAACCGAAACCAAAAACCGATATTTCTATTTCTAGGTTTTTAAAATCGTTCGGTTTCGGTTTTTTCGGTTTTCACTTCGGTTTTGGTTCGGTTTTGGTTTTTCGGTTTTGTTTTTGGGCTTCAAGTTTTTTTGTTTTCTTATTCAAATTGGTTCAAAGTAATAATTTATGTTAAAATCTTTGAATTTACATCATTTTGTTGATCTTTAAACATAATCTATAGATTCTTATAATTAATTAACATTAAAATTAATTACAATCTATAAAATACAATAACAAAAAGTTTAATAAAAATAATTTAATCTACCAAAACAAAAATTATAAAAATTATGCTCGAAACCTAAACATCTATCTATTTTAGATAGCATAAATTAAATAAGTAATTTATAGGCTAGTCATGTTATAAGTGTATGAAGATACTTCGAAATTTACAAGTTCGGTTTTATGGTCGTGTTTCGGTTTCTATTACATGCAAAACTAAAACCGAACCGAAAAAACCGGTTTTGAAAAATTCATTAAAACAAACCGTCGGTTTCTTATTGGTTTCGGTTTTTTGGTTCGGTTGTGTCGGTTATTATGGTTTCGGTTCGGTTATTTTGGTTTCTTTCACACCCCTATTTCCAAAGCATATAAGCTAAAATTTTAAAGTTTGTACTATATTTACCCAAATTCAAGTGTAATCGACCTACACATGTATAAATGATGTAAACATGTGTGAAAAATCATAATCTTTAACATTATATTATACACAAACCTTTGATATCTTTACATGTGTAGATTTATTTTAACTATTTAAAGAATAAGCGTCATTCAAGTATCATATTGATATAAAAAGATAACTCAATTTAAAATAGTCACGTAAGCCATGAAAAAATTTCAAGATAAATATTATATATTTTTCAGGATAAAAAAGCTAAGAAGTGACTATCTCCCCCACAAACTTATATAATATTATATTTTTATAAAATTTTCAAAATAAATGTTATATCAAGTATATTTATTTTTATATTTATGTCATTTTATTCTATGTGAATGAAACGGATAAATATAAAATTTTAGTTTACATTTAATATAAACTTTTTGCTAGGATGTATATGCTGCTATGAACATTTATAGAAAAATATGTAAGATATATTGTCTCTTAGTTTAATATACTTTTTGTTGAGCGTAAAACCGTTCCCTTAACAATCTTCTTGAACATTTTTCATGTCTACTAAATTATTTTTAAATATAACTTTTAACTTCTAATTGCTATCCAACTTTATGATTGTAAGGATTTTACACAACCACTATTACTAAGCTTATGTGAAAAAAATGTTCCTCTAATGATTTTAATGACTATTTTCTTTTATTTTTACGTAAATTGTATATAATGATTTACGCGTATAAATTGCAAAAAAATAATGTATAGTTTTTAGAGAATTAGGTGAATCAACATGAAGGGAGCGTTTGTTGTTAACAACTTCAGAACTTTTAGTTAGTTGGGTCTTCTACAGCTAATCGACTCTCAAGATAAGATTATTTCGAGTTTGAATTTTAAAATATTACAAGCATGTAATATTTTAATTAAAATGAAATAAGAAATGCTCAGAGTCGAGATAAGAAGTTTTTTTAGCAAAGTGTTTACTCCTAATGGGTTGAGGGCGCGTACCCGTCTGCAAAACAAGTAGGTGAGTCTGATTAAAATAACACCTATTATCTGAAACAGATTCGCATATTTGTCATACAAAAGAAAAAAAAAAAGAAATATATAAAACCCAATTCAAAAACATCTATGATCTTTGAGAGGCAATCATGAAACGAACATTGTTCTAATCGTTAAGTTATTTTTTAAAGAGTCTTTCAAAAGTGAAAGTATAACTTTTAAATTTGTATAATTTTAAAAAGAGTCTTTCAAAAGTGCAAGTATAAATTTAAATAGTTTAGATTTAAAGATTAGTACTTTTAAATTTAATTATTATATTCCCTAATCATTAGTGATCGATAGATGATTTCATCTCATTTACGTGATAACAGATCATTTGAGTTGTATTTAAAATACTATATTACCTATACATTATTTTGCAAGTTATATTATTATTTTAATTATATAGCTACTGTAATAATAATAATCATATTAATAACCTAACTATTCATAACATTTTATAAATAAACACAAAAAATCTAGCATATTAACCCAAACCGTACGTTGCGTGATAATGTATAAAAAACAATCGATTCGATTCGTTTTCGAACTATATTTATGCCAATATGTAGAGTGACTCCAAACGAAACACATGTTCAAACATTTATATTTAACTCGTGTCCAAATTAAAATTACGTTGAAACGTAGAGTAAACAAAAATATATTATATTTGATCCGACACGTTCTCAAACAAAGCTTACATCAAAACGTTTAAATTTGACTCAACTAATATATGAACAAAATTTACATCAAAACGTAGGCTTGTGTCGAAAAATAGTTAAGCCGAGTAACATCTGATTAGGTCATACGATGATGGACTTGAATTTATATTTTACAGAAGTAAATCCGGAACGTTAAAAACTTAAGAGAGTCAAAGCGATATTTTTTAAAATTGTACAAAAATTTTAGATGTAAAAAATGTCAAATAAAAAAATTTGAGGGGGG
>BJCM01269378.1:17586-43353 GCA_018326385.1 Flaveria bidentis
GAAAAAAAAAAAAAGGGGGGGGGGGGGGGGGGGTTGGCCGGTAACATATGCCACCGACTTTTGCTAATCTCTATACTAATAAATAAAAATAAAGTTGCACATGTGTCATTATTGTAGGCTATTTAATAATTAATTTTCCGTCTCTCTCCTTTTAAATAATAATAAATGTAAGAAAGAAATATTTTAACTTCAAATGTCAAATAAATATTCTTTAGTTAATAATTATCCATAATTATAATTTCAAATATATTAACTTCAAATTTTCAAATATGTGTAATATATGTGTTTATTCAATACATATAATATCCAATGTTTAAGACATAACTTCGTATATTATGAAAGATATAACAATAAATTCATTTAACCCGTATATCACACGTGATTTTAACCCAGTAAGTATAGTAAAATAATAACGGGGCTAAAATGACTCCCTCCCGTCTAAGGGCATGCGAAGTGTTTTTTCTTTGCTACATTATCCTCGTAGCAACATCAAAATCTAATAAACCCTACATTTTCCAAAATTGGTGCAAAGACTCTTTTCATTTCCTCCAACTCCTTCTACGAGAAGAGGCGTTAAATTTTCATTGGTTTAAAAAACAAAATAAAACCTAAGGCTTAAATACGTCTCATGATTAATCTTATAAACTTATATTTAGCTTATTTATTATCCAATTCTTATTTAGTTATTTTTATTTATATATACATATGATGTTTATGTGTATCTATGTATTGAAAATAGTAAACATAAAAAAACAACTGAGTATCATCCATCTATCAACTGAGAATAAATCTGAATAAAAAACATGTCTTGTTACTATTACACCTAAAGTTATTCCTCTACTCAGATTGGGACAAACGACCAAGGCAAAATAATGGTAACAGCAACAGCTTTCCAATATAATTACTAACAACAAGAACAAAACATATAATGTCACATATATTATGTTATCCTAGTTTTCAACATAATTATTGTATCTTATATATATCATAAGGTTATACTGTATAATATAAATTAGGTCATATGAGCTAAACATATGAGTAGAGCTGGTAATATGACACGTTATGTTAACAAGGAATGGCTTGACACAAAGTTTAACGAGTTAATGTTTAGGATATATGGGTTCATGACATTAACGGGTAAACTGGATAATGACCCGATTAAAACTGCGTCTAAACGGGTCAACTCACAACTCTTTTATAAAACATATAATACATTTAACTTATCGTATCAAGTATGTTAATACGCTAACACGTCATCTTTATGTCCCATTTATGAATACAATGCCTGTTTATAGTTTTATTAGTAATTACATATATTTATTTGGTGGTAGTTGTTATTTATTTGTCAAAATGTTAGTTTTTAGTTGAATTGTTTGTCTGTCTGTTTTCTATTTTTCTTTTATTTTTTTATTGTAAAAATCACCAATATGTTAGTTTTTGGTTTGTAGACTTGAGTGGGTGCCCACGTTAAAATAATCGTGCCGCTTTGTAGGCCCTAACTTTGTAAATATAGTACTATAATAATTCTAGGAAAAATTCTTTTAAAATGCAAATAAATAACGAGGCATTGGTCTAGTGATACTGTGGTAGATGAAAATTTTGTGTAAAATTAATATTGGGTTTTAAAATAATTATTAATTTATTTTACCCCTCATGTAAATTGATTTAAACACAAAAAAATAAAACTACAAAATTGAAGCTATCTAAAACATGAGTCGTGTGTGGTCGCTCACCTTACAAACTTTCAAAGGTCAAATACTCCTCTAATTACATATGACTCCATTGGTGACTAATATAAAGCATTTTAATTAACATTAAGATCTCTCTACCTCCATCAGTACCTCTAAACAGACCTTGATATCTCAGAATTAATAAACGAAAGAGGTATTTAGCAATTAGCTATCATATATACTTGGGCTTATGTTGGTCCAATGCATTTGGCCCATTTATAAATTATGTCACACAATTTTGGCCCATTGTTAAATACAAATCTAGATCAGGGGATGAACGTATGTTTGGAGTTTGGACTTTTGCTTTACATGCTTCTAGCCTACAACTCTTACCTACTTATTACTTATCTCATACTTGAGTTAAAAGTTATAAGTGATGACCATATCTACGTATCTATGTTGTATTATAAAACATATGGGTTAATATTACACATGTTAGTTCAATGCAAAAGCAGTTTGGTTAATATTACAGTTCAATACAAAACTAATTTAAGTAGAAAACTATAGAGATCATAATAACATTTATAGGTAGGCATGAAAGATATTTGAGTATAAAGGAAGGAAATAGAGAAGCGTTTAAGAAAACATTTTACCTATGATATTTAAAACAATAGGTATGACTAACTCATAATTATTAACCTAAATTGATTTTGTATTTAACGTCTTGCTATATTAGGCATTCTAAATATAATATTTAGCCTAACGTTACCAACGGTCAATGCTAGTTTCATCACCTAAATTTAATCTAGATCGTTTTGTGTAATATTGATCTTGATTTTATATAAATAAACTAGGATGTAAATGAGTTGAATTTAAATTTGTTCTGTTTCAGTGAAGAGATAAAACCCATCCAAGAAGGCAGCTGCGACCTTAGGATTTATCTCTCTTCCTGCTGCGACCTTAGGATTTATCTCTCTTCCTGCTGCTCCAAAACCTACTACTGAAAAAAAGGAAACTTGGAATGGCGGGATGTCCAATAGCTTTGATAGTAATGGCTGGATTTACTACTACCTCGTCCATTAATAAGTTACTTGCCTCCTTCTGCTACTATTGATTCAATTCCAAAGATGGAGGAAGTGTTACCCAGCGTCGAAGCTTGACTCGTTTAATTTAGAGTTGAAGCTTAGCTAGGTTTTATATATTAATAAATTAATGTGTTTCCATACATTTGTATCTATTTATATATTTATATTTATAATTTATCAAATAACATAATATATACTAGTTAGTTATTTTAAAATATAGGTACAACTATTTTTAAGAGTAAAGTTGTATTTTTAACATTATATTTAGATTACCGTTTATAATTAGTTACATAATAACCTTACACTTACTGTAAATTACATAATATTTTACATTATATACTCATAAACCAAAAAAGCTTAATTTTTTTTAAGATTTTAGTTATATATTTTAATTTATCATATTCAAAAACTTTTTGAGACTACAATCGTAACCTGTATATTTTTTAAACATTTTGGTGTAAATTTTTTACAGGAACCGATCTATATTTTGTAAGATACAATAAGTTAATACGTAAATATATAAGTTATTATGCAATACCCTTTTAATTGATGTTTTATATTTTAGTTTAAAAAAAGACAATAAACTTCTTTAAAATTACTATAAGAATAACAAAAATTAGAATAACGTGTTGGATGTAAAATATCGTCCCGTCACATTGCGTGAACACCCTTCTAGTATAAATAAAAGACCTTTCAGACTCTTACAAACTTGATATGCAAAGCTTAGCCTTGCACTCATCTACTAAATGAGTTTCAATTATAGTCTCGAGCTTATTAAAGCTCAACTCGATTTCCAGATTTCAAAATATTACTTAATAATTCATGAGCGACTGAGTTTATTATACCTTATAGTTTTATCATACACATCCTGCTTAATTCATAATTTACAACTCAAACACGATTAAAAAGGCAAGCGAGATATGTAACTAATGTCAGATAATAATGATGATATAATCCTAACAATAATAATATTATGGACTTATGGTAAGGGGTATGATTTATATACTGTGTAAAACATGAAGGAATGAATATAGATACATAGATACATACAGATGTAGGGATGCCATGAAAAGCTCCAACTTCCTTACGACTTTCACTCTCCTTCACTCCTCCTTCACTCTCTCTCTCTTCCTCCATTGTTATAGTAGCTTCATCACCCCCATGCACTTCACATTCCTTTTACCTTCATGCGCTCACACACACTACTCACACACACACACACTGCTCATCAAATTCAACCATGGATGGCAATTCAGGCATGAGTTGGGACGAACTCAAGAAGGAGAATGTCGATCTCGTATGATCTCCTTCTTATTTCTGTTTTTAACGGTTTTCGATTCGGATATGCTCGTTTATTGTGATTGATCGATGTTTTTTGATGATTTGGTTGTTATGTTGTGGATTTGTGCCGGAGATTTGGATGATTGTGGTTTTGTGGTTTGTGTTAGATTGATTGATTATGGAGTATGGAGGTTTGTGGTGATTAGTGAAGAGACTGCTCGATTTGTTGTGGTTGATTGACGATTACATGCTTTGATTTAGGGGAATTGTAGTTTTGTAGTGTATGTGTTTTATGTTTTGCATGAGGATCAATTGGTTAGGTGATCTGAAGTTTTGTGTTGATTGGAGACTGTTTAAATGGTTATGGTTGATTTGCGATTTCATGATTCGATTTAGGGGAATTATAGCGTTGTAGTATATGTGTTCTATTTTTTGCATGAGGATCGATTGATTAGCTGATCTGAAGTTTTGTGTTGATTGGAGACTATTTGATTGGTCATGAACTTTTGATTGATTGGAGATTTCGTGATTCGGTTTAGGGGAATTGTAGTTTTGTACTTTCGTGTTTTATGTTTTGAATGATCTATTGATTGGTAATCTTAAGTTTTGTGCTGATTACTAAAGGAGACTGTTTTCATTGATTAAGATTTCATGTTTAAAATTAGTGGAATTTTAGTTTTGTCCTTGTAATTGGTATGTTTTGAATGATGATCTGTTGATTTGGTGATCTTAAATTTTGTTTTGAATTCTGATTGCTACAGGAGACTGTTCCGATTGAGGAGGTGTTCGAAACACTGAAATGTACAAAAGAGGGATTGACGAGTGAAGAGGGGAACAGGAGGCTTAACGTATTTGGCCCTAACAAGCTAGAAGAAAAAAAGGTGGATCAATCAATGTAAATTATTGTTAATTTATGGTATTCTTTGTTATACTCATGCTCATAGAACTGATGAAATTTTATTGATGATGTTGAAACAGGAAAGTAAGCTTCTTAAGTTTTTAGGGTTCATGTGGAATCCATTGTCATGGGTCATGGAGGCTGCTGCAATTATGGCTATTGTCTTGGCCAATGGAGGGGTATATCTCTAACTTCACAAATCATAAATGATACCATGTGGTTCTGATCAAACTCGTTGAGAATTGATGGATCTTCTTTAATGAAATGATCTAGATAAATTAGGACTGGAATAGTGTTTGTACCTGATTAGAATGTGTAATTGCAGGGAAAGCCTCCAGATTGGCAAGATTTTGTTGGAATCACAACATTGCTGATAATCAACTCCACCATCAGTTTCATAGAGGAAAACAATGCAGGCAATGCTGCAGCAGCTTTAATGGCAGGTCTTGCTCCCAAAACAAAGGTTATAAGGGATGGGAAATGGGATGAACAAGACGCTGCTATTTTGGTACCTGGGGATGTGATTAGTGTTAAATTGGGAGACATTATTCCAGCCGATGCGCGCCTTCTAGAAGGAGATCCACTCAAGATTGATCAATCTGCATTGACTGGTGAATCTTTACCTGTGACCAAGAATCCAGGTGATAGCGTGTATTCAGGCTCAACGTGCAAACAAGGTGAAATTGAAGCAGTTGTTATAGCTACCGGGGTGCACACTTTCTTTGGGAAGGCTGCTCACTTGGTGGATAGTACAAATCAAGTTGGCCATTTCCAAAAGGTATCAGTATCACAAAGACTTGTGCTTACTATACTTATTAAAGTTGCATCCTTGACTAGCCTGGTCTTAAGTAGACTTGCACAAAAAAACCGGGTACGGACCCGACCCGGTGTACCCGAACCGGACCCGGGTCCGGGTACAACCCGGTACCGGGTGTACCCAGTTCGTACCCGGAATAAACCGGCGGTTTCAACCCGGTTTTGGATTTTTTTGAATTTCTAAAACCCGACCCTACCCGGACCAGACCCGACCCGGTCTAAACCCGAAGTGAACCCGGTATTGGACCCGATATTGAACCCGGTATTGGACATAAAAAAAGAAAAAAAATAGAAAAAATAAACTAAACCCGGTATTGGACCCGGTTCCGGACCCGACCCGGACCCGACCAGACCCTACCCGGGTATGGCGGGTAGGGTTTTCCCGCAAGTGAACCCGACCCGGGTTCGTACCCAGGTTCACCAATACCCGGGTACAAAAAAACCCTACTGGACCGAACCCGGTTTGAACCCGGTTCCGGGTCCGCCCAAACCCGATTTGTGCATGACTAGTCTTAAGGGATGTAATAGGGGACTGGTATGGGTGATGGGTCCTAACCAGCCCTGATTCATTTTTCTTGCTTTTTTATTTCCATGTTCTAATTATTAAAGATAATGTTTAAAATTATAATTACAAGTGTTTTAATTAAAACAAGATGGATTTTGTTTGAAAAGTATAACTTCTACAATTTCATTTTATGAAGATTATGAAAAGATAATGTACCTGGGCCGGGCTTTTGAATTGGGCATTCCGGCTTAATACGTCCTAGGATTGAGCTGATAGCAACTTTCAGGACTAATTGAGCCTAAAGGAGCTAGACCTTTTTGGGCTTGGGCCCATGCCTGTTTTTGGATCTCTAAGTTTTCATATGGTTTCATTTGGATTAACTTGCCAATTTTTCAACCAGTACATGGTTAACAGTTTTTGATGGATTGTTTGTTAGGTGCTCACCTCTATTGGAAACTTCTGCATATGCTCCATTGCCATTGGTCTCATAATAGAAGTAGTGGTGATGTACCCGATTCAGAAACGAACTTACAGAAATGGAATCGACAATTTACTGGTTCTTCTCATTGGTGGGATCCCAATAGCTATGCCAACTGTTTTGTCAGTCACCATGGCAATCGGGTCCCACAAGTTGTCAGAGCAAGGTGCAATCACCAAGAGAATGACAGCCATTGAAGAAATGGCTGGGATGGATGTTTTGTGTAGTGACAAAACTGGCACTCTCACCCTAAACAAGCTCACAGTTGATAAAACTCTCATTGAGGTAAGTATCTAAGTACAGTTGAAAGAAAAATTAAATGGGCTGGGGGTTAGATTAGTTATTTATTAGCAGTAGTAATAGTCATGTTTGATCACAAACACAAATTTACTAGGATATGAGAAAGGCATTTTAAGATACCATTATGTTAAGAATAATTACCTCACTCGATACACAAGGTACAATTATTTTAAAGGGTAAAATAATATTTTTAATATTATTTATAGATTATCTCTTACAATATAACCTTATACTTACTGTAAATTATATAAAAATTTACCTTATCTACACATAAACAAAAAAAAACTTAATTTGTTTTAAAATTTCTGTTATATCTTTTAATCTATCATTTTTAAAAACATTTTGATCTAAAATTGTAAATGTGTATTTTTTAAGCGTTTTGGTGTAAATTTTTTGCTGAACCGATCTGTATTTTGTAAGGTATAATAAGTTAATGCGTCAATGTACAAGTCGTCATGCAAAATTCCATTTATTTGTTGTTTTAAATTTTAGCTTAGAAAAAATAAAATAAACTTTTGTAAAATCACTATAAGAATAACAAAATTAAAAACACGCGTCGGATGTAAAATGTTACCCCGCCGCATTGCGCGGGCACCCTTCTAGTACAGGTCAAAACGGCTAGGGTAAATCTGCAAACACTTTTTTTGGTCATGGTTTTATTTATTTATTTATATTTTATAAATAGTTAATCTGTTAAATATGGTTACATAAATTATCTTAATTTTTGAATAAGATGATTTGAAGCTTGAATGCATCAAAATAAAGTTAGGAGGTTTATAAGTTGATGGATCGAAATTGTGACCTCTATTTAACATGGAACGAGTAAAAGACCTCTATTTCTTCTTCAGGTTTTTGCAAAGGATGTTGATAAGGATCAAGTGATTCTATTGGGAGCAAGAGCTTCAAGAGTGGAGAATCAAGATGCAATTGATGCTTGTATTGTGGGAATGCTTTCAGATCCTAAGGAGGTGATAACAACAATAGTTATAATATAGATAAAAAACAATAATATTATCTTAGATGAATATTTCTTTTGTTTATGCAGGCACGAGCAGGGATCACTGAGGTCCATTTTCTGCCGTTTAATCCAGTTGACAAACGAACAGCAATAACATACATTGATCAAAACGGAAATTGGCACAGAGTGAGCAAAGGTGCACCTGAGCAGGTACAAAAAGAATCCTGTAGATTGCAACTATTAAACATAAATAGCAACATGGTCGAATCAGGCAACGAGTCGAAATGAATAACTTCTTGGTAGTTGGTACCAGTTGAAACGGGTAGGTTGGTCCTAAACATATTTCCAAAAGGTTGTTAAATTCTTTTTTATAATGAACCCAGATGTCAGATATGATTACAAAAAATACAATTTACAAGAGTTTGACCATTTGACCCGTTTTCTTTTTAGCTAATTTTTAGTTGACCTGTTAAAGATAACAAGAGCCTGAATCAACCAATTAATCCCTGTAATGATATTTCCAAATCTCTCAGATTGTGGAGCTATGCAACCAAAAGGATGATGAGAAGAAAAAAGTCTTTTCCATCATTGATAAATTTGCTGAACGTGGTCTTCGGTCTTTAGCTGTTTGCCAACAAGTGAGTTTCTACAATTCTATGTTCCTACATGTCTAGTGTTCCAGATTTCCATCTTTTCTTTAACTGATGTAGAAATTATTGATCTGCATTTTTATTAATTTTTACACAGACAGTACCTGAGAAAACAAAGGAGAGCCCAGGAAGCCCATGGGTGTTTGTCGGTTTATTGCCACTATTTGACCCACCAAGGCATGATAGTGCTGAAACCATTCGACGGGCCCTACACCTTGGAGTTAATGTCAAGATGATCACCGGTGATCAGTTAGCCATTGGGAAAGAAACGGGCCGGAGGCTTGGAATGGGAACAAATATGTATCCCTCTTCTTCACTTCTTGGCCAAAACAAAGATTCCGCTATTGCAGATATACCTATTGAGGAGCTGATTGAGAAGGCTGATGGTTTTGCTGGAGTTTTCCCTGGTAAGTGGTTTTTTCTCTTGTTTGGCAATGGTTGGCTGAATGGACGGGCTGGTTAGGTAACGGGTCAAAACATATTTTATTTATCATGGTCACAACAGATTGTGCAAAACCACCCTTATTATTAGTTTGTTATTTAGTTAAAAAGTTAACATTTTAAGTGTAATATGTAATAAAAACTTATCCATCTGTAGGTAAATGAGTCAATAGCTACATCTATTATCAGCATTCAGCAATCACAATATTAGTAAATAAAAACTGAGACTTTTACCACATATGTAATGCAGAACACAAATATGAGATTGTGAAGAAACTGCAAGAAAGAAAGCATATTTGTGGAATGACAGGAGACGGTGTGAATGACGCACCAGCATTGAAACGAGCCGACATTGGTATAGCGGTTGCTGATGCAACCGATGCAGCCCGTGGTGCATCTGATATCGTGTTAACTGAGCCCGGACTCAGTGTAATTGTAAGTGCAGTTTTGACCAGCCGAGCCATCTTTCAGAGGATGAAAAACTACACCATTTATGCAGTTTCCATCACTATCCGTATTGTGCTCGGGTTCATGCTAATTGCTCTTATTTGGCAATTTGATTTCTCACCTTTTATGGTTTTGATTATTGCAATACTCAATGATGGAACCATAATGACTATATCTAAGGATAAAGTCAAACCTTCACCTATGCCAGATTCATGGAAGTTAAAAGAAATTTTTGCAACTGGGGTAGTTCTTGGGACTTATTTAGCTGTTATGACTGTAATTTTCTTCTGGTTAACAAAAGAATCCGACTTCTTCACGGTAAGATAAACATGCTGATTATTTACATGATTTACAATCTGCATATACATGGCAACATGAGTGGGCTGGGCTGAAATGAGTCAAAATAGATTCGTGTTGTGTGTTTTGAACTGACTCATTTGACCTTTTAGCAAAATTGATTTGACATATTTGAGATAAAATGTAACTAAATCGATCCATGTCAAGTAAATAGGCTGGTCAAGTGGGTTGGGTAATGGGACAAATAGGTCAAGCAGTTTGACCCACTTGCCTTTTAGCAAAATAATAATGTTAATAATAATTTGACCTATTTTATATAAAACACAATCTGATCGACTGATTCATAAAATAGTTGGGTCAAGCAGGTTGGGTAACGCTCAAAACTGGTTTGTGTTAAAATGGGTCCAAACAAGTTCTAGTTGACCATTCGACCCAGTTTGACCCATTCCCTACTTCGCTAAAATATATCATTTGACAGGTTTTAAGATAAAATAAACGTAAGTCAATCCATTTTAGATCAAACAAAGCTCAAATTGACCCAATTAATAAGTAAATACTGAGTCGTGTGAGTTGACTAACTGGTCAAAGTAGGATTTTTTAAATGGGTCATATTGAATTCAGGTTGACTTGTTTGTTCCATTAAAATAAACATAACTAAATTGATCCATGCATAACTATATTCATTCAGTCGTAGTTAACGATATGCTATAATGATCGTTTCTTTTAGGAGAAATTTGGTGTGAAATCGATCAGAAATGATGAATATGAGCTTATGTCAGCCCTTTACCTCCAAGTCAGCATCATCAGTCAGGCGCTGATTTTCGTTACAAGATCAAGAAGCTGGTCCTTTGTTGAACGCCCTGGTCTTTTACTCCTCACTGCCTTTTTTATAGCTCAGCTGGTGAGTTCATTCTTACATAGAGGCAGGAAAATGGGCAGGTTTGTTAGGTTATGTAACAGGCCAAAATGGTAACTTTACGGGTCAAAATTGGCCGGCCCGATTGGGTTTGGATTGCCCGGTAGCACTTCTTTTCAAAAGAAACAACACAACTTTTTTATTATCAAAAACCTCAGTGTGATAGATTGATTAGGAAGGTTATATTATTTCAATAATAACATCATCTTTTGAATATAATAAATTACATTACGGTTTTTATGCTCTAAAAATACAATTTGGGTAACCTTGTTTTTGTAGAGGTGGGATAATGGGTCAAAAAGGGTAATTTGTGTTACGGGTCAGAGATTGGTTACTCCCGAAACACTTCTTTTAAAAATAAAACAGAACATTATATAAAAGTTTATTGTGTCAAATGTTGTTTCATCATAATTTGGACTTCTATTAAAATGACTTGCCGCATTACATGAACTAATAAAAAAATTGACCCATTTGATTTGTTTCCTTTTTGGTTATATTTTACCGTAGTGACACATTAGATATACTATAAGTAAACATGACACCTCTATACTTATGAAAGTTGTTATTTTATGAAGATTGCTACATTAATCGCTGTCTATGCGAACTGGGATTTCGCAAGAGTCCATGGAATCGGCTGGGGTTGGGCTGGTGTGATTTGGATCTATAGCATAATCATCTATTTCCCATTAGACGTGTTCAAATTCATCATCCGTTTCGCCTTAAGTGGCAAGGCTTGGGACAATATGCTCAATAAGAAGGCAAGCCCGTTTCACTAATTATCTTCATTAACACAAAATGATCATTATATTGATTACTAACACAATTTTTTGTAATCAGACCGCTTTCACCTCCAAGAAGGACTATGGACGGGGAGAGAGGGAAGCTCAATGGGCCACAGACCAACGCACATTGCATGGTCTCCAAGCACCAAATGCAAACGAGATCTTGAAAGACAAGAACGACTATAGGGAGTTGTCGGAACTTGCAGAGCAAGCAAAGAGACGGGCAGAGGTCGCTAGGTATGTTAACTTTGTTTAATCGACAACTAACTATTTTATTAAGTATGGAACAAGTAAATATGATATGTTCACTGTTTTGAAGGTAGGATATATATGAGATTAACCATAGTTGGTAAATTTCTAACTAGAAACTAAAAAAATTGAGTGGGTAAAAAATGTTTACGGGTCAACCTAACCTAACTTAACCCAGTTTGTTTAGATGTGTTACCATATCTCATTTCCAAACTATGGTTACAGGTTAAGGGAGCTTCATACACTGAAAGGGCACGTCGAGTCAGTGGTGAAGCTCAAGGGCCTCGATATTGAAACGATCCAACAACACTACACTGTTTAAGCCACCAAGAAAACACATTTTTGGAGGAAAAAACATAAAATAAGAAGTTTAGGAAAACATGATTTCGAGAAGGTATGTTTTTCATGGAAGATCATCACCATAACCATAACAGAGATGCGGGAATAAGCCGACAAACGAGATCGGGCCGATCCGTAGTTAGGCAAAAAAAACAAATGTGTTGTTCTCTACTTGAATCTCGTATTCTTTATTCATTTATAACATTGTATTCGATTTTTCAGTTATTCATTTATTTCATCTCAATTTCTTCATTGAATATCATTCTCTCAAGTGTGTAGGCTTGATGATTATTCATTTATAACAGGAATTGTTTTTAAAAACTTTTACATAGTCACCACATAAAGTTTTACTTGTAAGGGATTCATTTTGTGTTTCATGAGTTGTTACATTTGGAAAGTTTTAATAAAATTTTACTTGTGTTCTTTAGTCAAATATGAAAAAAACTGGTTCTTAAGTTGAGGGTCTAATTTACGAGCAATCTCTCAATTTTTTTAAGTAGATGTAAAAAAGTTTGTTCTTATCTCATCCTTTTTAGATCCTATTTAATAAGATATGTATGTGTGTTTGTTTAGTTTTATAATTGATGAAATTATTTAAGAGATATTCTCTATTTTACATTGGAGTATTTATGACTTGGAATGTCGAATCATGGAACACTTTTTTAAACATGATATTTTGTTGAGTGTGTATTTTCACTCAACACTTTATTCTTGAAAAAACAGGTCAGATTTGTATATTACAAGACATTTATGATGATACGCAAACATATAGTAAATAATAAAAATTATTAAATCACGAATAATGGTGTTTTAGTGTATATAAATTGCTATGTTTTGAAGGCATAGCCTAAAAACAATAATGGATACGCACACGAGACAGGGTAAGATGAATTAATCAAGATTTATAAACTCTTAACGACCCTCCAACCTCAATAGGTGCCCTCTAACTTGGTTATGGTTGTACACACATAATACAGCTACACCCTCAACCTGTATGAGTTTATGACTAAATACTTTGTAGCAAAGATTAAATTGAAACAAGGACAAATCACATGATTAAACAATTTAGAGGAGAAAGTATAAGCATGTTGGGTTCAGGTCAAATAAGATAAATTTTAGTTTGATGCTTGTAAGGTTGCACTACATGTGTAATATCCAAGTGAGAGTGATAAAAAAAATATTGGCATGTCACTGTCACGTACGTATTTAACGTATTCACCCTTACACATGTGTGATGACCAAGTTTGTAATCAGTAATTGATTTGTTAGAAAATAATTATTTTATATTCTTTATCTTCAACTTTTTATTTTAAAAAATAAAAACATAATATTGATATGGAACATATTAAAACATAAAAAAATTAAAAATTAAAACAAAAAAGACATTTCACGGTGTTGGCTCATAGTATTTTTCTAAAAATAATCTTTTTCTCCCTTCCGCCCATTTCATTTTTTGGGCTCATTAAAAGGTCGATATTTGTCCAAAGCAGTTGCTATCCAATGCTTCTTTGATGTTCTTTTTCATATCGACTTTAAGGATGTTTGACAACTTCTGAATAATTAAGTGTTGAACCATTAAAAGGTCTGAACCATTAAGTGCTGAACCATTAAGAGGTCTGAATCATTAAGAGATAGTATATCGTTTAACTATTCAAAAACAAATATCTAACCAATTCAGATAATATGTCTTAACCATTCAGTATTAGATCTCTTAACCATTCAGCATCAGTATAATGTTTAACCATTCAGAGGTAAATGTCTTAACCATTCAGACATGTGCTGCGAAACAAACAATCTGAATCATAAAGTGCTGAACCATTCAGACATCTGAACCATTAAGAGACTGATTAAGAGGCTGCCAAACAGCCCCTTAGTGGAATTAATGTTGTTAAAGTAATTGGTTTTGCTTGCTATGTTATCCAAACTATGTTTATAATCCGACTCTATGTTTGACGATAATGAACGCTTACATTTGTTGCGGTCTCTTAGTGTTGGCCGAATCGGCTCGTCATCAGTGTCAATGAGATTGTATGGGTTAGGTTATTTTCTAGCTTTTGATATGGGTTAGGTTTTGGGATCAACTACGGGGTGGGTTGAGTCTCAGGCATGTAGTTGGCATCAACTCGAGGTGGGTTTCAATTGGTAGAAGTACACAATTGTTGAGCAGAGATGTGATACATTTGTAGTGAAAACCATCGAAGTTATCGAAAAACTTTTTTGGTGTGTTTGTATAGGTTGTAGGGTTGGATAAACGAGTTGTTTTGGATGTACGGATTCCTACTATTGTAGAATTGATTGTTTGGGTCCATTACGCTTGTAGAAGATTTGAACTTAAAAATATTATAACATTTGAGTTGTAGGAGGTGGTGAAAAGAGTAAAAAATAAGAGGGTGCGTATAACTATTTTTATAAATATAGGTTTTGTCTTTTGTTGTTAGTTTTAGATGTCATCGTCATAACTTTATACACTCTCCTTCCGTGTTTGAACCAACAAAGCACAATTCGTAATTTACTAGTTCTAAATCACTATCCAAATGGTCACATATACTGATATACGTGATCTCTCGTTGATGAGGTATCCTTCATATAAGCCCAACCCAAATGAAAGTCCAATCCAAAAAAGTTTTTGATAACAACACTCGTACTTGTATCAACGCTTCAGAATTGAGTTTTCTTTGATAATATTGATCATATTTTAGCAAGATATATCATTACCTCAAATACATAAAAACCAATGTGAAGTTTATAAAAGTCAAGAGGAGTCAAAAATAGAAGAAATCAACAAGTTACAACTTACACCCCAAGTTTCCATTCCAAAAGAATAGCAAGAAGAACAAAAGCCACAAGGCGGTCAGTTCCACGTCTCACCACCCTCTGGGTCCCACCTTCATCACCACCCATTCGTTCACACACCAACAAATACCATTTACACTCACACAATTAATACACATATAAATCCCACCTTCTATCCCCATTAATATTATTATCATCATCATCATCATCATCATCATCATCATCATCATCTCCTACTTTCTCTCTGCCACCACCATGAATGACGACGATAACTGGGTCAAATCCGCCATCAACGACACCAAGCTGGTGGCTCACGTCCTCTTCAAACTCCGGCAACCACCACCACCACCACCACCGTCGCCGCCGCCCAAAACGTGGACCGTCCGCCAGCAACGCTCACGGCCGGCGCCACCGCCACCGCCTGCCGCCGGGAAGAAACCGCCGGCCGCTAGAGCTAGCCCCACCACTCCGCTGTCGTGGAGCGGCAGCGGCGGTGCTGACGACGGCTCCGATATCTCGAGATCTAAGGTTTGTTGCAGATTGTTAACTCTTTGCATATTGTAATTTGCAGTCTATACGTCGTCGTTTTGTTTGTGGTGTTTGTTGTTTAGATTGTGTTAGACGGTGGCGCGTGAGCTGAGACGCGGTTAATTTTTTTTACCGTAATGCCCCTGGTGGGTGGCTTAATTTACGGGTCTCGGTTATACATGTTTTTGTCAGATGACTCAGATCACACTCCCAAATTTACCCGTTTTTCGGCTTGTGAAAGTCCGATAATACCCTCGGCCGGTGTATATGAACACCAGATCTCACCGGTGTATAATTCCGACGACGGTGATTAATGATTTAACCATTTTTTCCACCGTTGACCGATTTACCCCTACTGGATGCATTTTTGACCTACCCTTTTTTTTTTATGCCCATGAGGTGACTTTCATTCGACGCTTTAGAGTCAGATATTAGAAAACGAACGACTTTCCACGTTTTTGTCTAGTATTTTACGGAAATACCCTTGGTACCAAAAGGGCATTTTGGTCAATTCACTAATGTTGATACTTGGTAGTTTGTAAACTCATGACGCGTGCACACCACCCGTCAAAGTCAATCCCCCATCTAGATTTGGTTGAAAAAGACGAATGCCATGCCACTTACTAATATGGTAAGGATATTTCCTTTTAACCGCGGTAAATTTCATGTTCCCGTCAATACACGGCTAACCAGTAATAATAACCAAACGTGAGTAGGTGTTCAATAATTGTACTGAGTGTACGAATCTTCTTTCGAGAACATGTGTTATCTGAATCGAGCTAGTTTATCTGTTTTCTAGTTTCGGCCACACCCTTTTGAATTCAACCTCAACGCTAATTGAATGGGTGCTTATCATGGGGCTACCTTTAGGTTAAAATTGTAAAGTTTGTGTACGATCAGGGTGTTTTGGTCATTTTGAAAGTAAGTGCATATCTGCCGATTTTTAAGATGACGTGTTTTCTGTTTCATGTTTAAAGGTCAAGTGTGTGTGTGTGTTTTGGTGCGAGTAGTTGTAAACTTTATTGGGTGTGTGGAACAAGAAGGGTAGGAATCGTATGTGTCGCGGGATCTTGGGAGTCGTGTGCAACTGTATTGCTTGTCTATTTAAATTAGTCATATGGGTCAATTTAAAAATTAAATACATGTGATTGGAGTCACTTTTTTATTCTAAAATGCCATCGTTGATCAAGTCAAAAGCTAGATGTTCTTTTTACCAATTTTAACGGTGTGGATCTTGTCTGTTATTTATGCATTTAGAGGAGTGCGTTACACTAGCATTTAATCGTTATTAGAAATAGAATAATTGTCAAATTTATGGTTCGTGAATGACAAGGTTCTTGATTTGTTATTGTTTTTAACCAACATAATTCAATTCTTATTTAGAAAATACGGTTAACATAATTGTTTATCTAAACCGCGAAAGTGATTTGATTAGATATTTTAGATTTAAATCCGGTGTTTTTATATTTAACACCGGATAAGCTCGTCGGTATTTTTAATGTGTTTTATGTGATCTATTCGTTAGCATTATTTATGGGATTTTAGAGTTTTAAATAACTAGTTTTAACAAATATTAAGAAAATGTTTGATTATTTTATGTGTAAATTTGATTGTTTTCGATGAAATTTCTTATTCCATAGGGCTTATTTTTAGTCTTTGTTTGTTTTGGAATGGGTGGAGTTGCTAATTATTTGTGGACTAGAATATATTAAATTTTTTATTCTTTTTTTGACATAGTCATACGTATACTGTACACGAGAATAATTATGGGTTTAAACGACGTATTTAATGTCAAAAGTCAACTTAACCTTTGATTGTTGGTCCTGTTTTGTAGTTTCTATTTGCTTTCTTATGATTCTTATTTACAGATTTAGTATTAAGACAAATTTGATGTTATTTTCAATAATCTTTATCACTATTATGATATGGGTTAATTACCCCATGATACAATTTACTTCTATTGTAACGTGTTTTAACTTTTTATCCTTTTATGTGAACAATCTTACAATACTAGATAAAATGAATGATATGACACGAGCTTCTTGATGACATACTATACGTCCGGTCATTATTTTGTTTGCTACATAAGGTTACTAAGCGAAATAAATTTCATTGTGGTGTAATAAACTCTTATGTTTGTGGGTAAATTGCATGATAAAATTTCTTTTTAACTTCAAGATGCATTCTTACTTAGGGAGGGACTTTGATTTAAAGATTAAGCTGACATTGGTTTCTTCGTGTACAAGACAAATATATAACCTTTAGTATGACAAACAAATGCATATTGTAGGGTATCACGATCATCTTTGTATGGAGAAAACAAAGAATTAAAGTTGTATCTTGTGAATTTTATTTATACTATATGGGAAGAATACATAAAGGGGTCGGTTAAATGTAACCTCTGTTGATTTGATTGATTTTGATTTCTTTTGAAAACTTATACGTCCATATATGCATTTGTATATGTCCATATATGCCTTGTTTTGGACTTATACATGCCCATATTCGACTTATTAAACCCCGTATTTAGGGGGTACTTTGAGAATAATATAGATGGGGTATGTTTAGCATGACAAATACATATATGTTATGGGTCTTATGTTATTTGATGTGTGGTCATCATAATCGTATTCTACCTTCTAAATATTTGTTTTTATTAGAATTTTTAGTTATTTATCGTTCTAAATTTGCAAAATGCTATAAAGAACCGTAGTTGTTATACTTTTCTTGTTGTAATTTCAGGTTATTACAAATGAAACCACCCCCACGAAGAGACCACGAAAGAAGAAGGTAAACACTTTCTTTCGATTTGTTCAAGATTCGCGTCTCATAAATCATTTGTGAATTGTGATCTTATTTATGGTTTTTTTTCGCCTTTTTTGTAGACATTGGCTGAGCTTAAAGATGATGAGACAGCATTACTAAAGGAAAGAAAGCAATTGAAACGAGTACGTAAAAACTGTGGCGTTGACTTTGACTTTGACTTATCTGATTCTAAATAAATAGGTTTTGGATTGAATTTAGTTTCTAATGTAATGCAGCAAATAGAAACCCTAGAAGCCACATGTATGAAACAGAGAATGGAGAATGAAAGGTTGAAGAAGATGAAGGTAAAACATACATCCCTAAAATGAATAGAGTTTAATGGTTAATCATTAATGGCATCAAAGATTTTACAACAAAAGTGGTAGGATTCCTAATCATACATGGTATTTAAAGGTGTCCCCATGGGGACATCATGGCGGTGTATTCCCGTCATCATTTGATGAGGGTTCGAATCCCGCAGTTGACAGGTTTGGTGGTGTTAAGGGCGGTTAATAAATGTAAATTAATTGGTCCTACGAAAACATAGTATTAAAACTGTTAAGAAATTTTTCGTATATAAAAGATTAGTAAAATGATTGTAAAGGTAGCTTGATGAGGGGTCAGGTAACGGGTCAAAACAAACTTGGGTTTATACATGCCAAAATAGGTTAGCAGGTTGATTGATTATCAATTTTTGTCTGTTTTCTTTTACCAAATAGGTAATGAATTAATTTTGATTAAAAAACCATATTATTATACTTGCATTTGCATTTAGATCTTTGAACAATGTTGTATGCATTAAAAGTAGAGTTTAGATGAGACTTTCAACCTGTTTTATGTTTTTTATCTAATAATATTTTTTGGCTTGTTTATGATAAAACAAAACCCAAGACAACTCGGTTATTTGTAAATGGATCGGAATTTACCAAACCCACAATTTGTATTTTGGTTTCAGAATGATATGAAATCACAACTCGTGTTAGCGGTTTCTGATGGTAAGGAAGAACAGAAGAATGATAGTTTTGTGCTACCTGATCTTAATATTCCAGCAGGTGAAGATTGCTAAAGTAGACATAGAATAACATCAGAGAGTATATTATCAGCAATAGAAAATAAGTTCTAACGTTGATGGGTAGATCAAAGTGTAAGTAGAGAAAACACATTTGTTGTTCCTATGGTTTCTTCGATACTCGATGAAAGATATTAGAAGGCGATAGTGTAGAAATCGTCTTTCTCCTTTTAGAATTTGATATCATATTCTTTTATCACTAGTTTTGTTTAGAAACTTTTGGATCATATCTTCAACTTTCGCTCTTTGCTTGCTCTCTTGGGGGTATCTCATTGAACGAGTGACAATCGCGCTACTTAAAATGACATTTCATCGTTAGAAAACAGATTATCTAGCATGTTATCATACATACCATACAATGATACAAATGTCTTGATTATTATTTGGATTTCTACATTTAATGTTTTATTTTGTTTCTATTCTAGTGATCGGTAGTATTGACAAATCTAAGGCTTGTTAGGGTATAGAATAGTAAATATGTTTTGTTTTTAAGTAGCAATGAGATTTGGATAATATAAACAGTTCATTATATTTAAAGTTTATTTTTTTTTATTTTTTAGTTTTCACTTCACTATTCATTATTTCATTTGATATATGAAAACTTTCTTGTTTAACTGTTCAATTTTTCATTTAAGTTAGTCATAAGCAGTTTAACTGTTGCTAAGTCGCCACATGTTACTCGTATTCGTAAATGGACATCAAACATGTTGACTCGAGAAACAACACTACAATGTATGAAAGATAAAATTGATATATAGGTCGAGTTTACCTTCACATATTTAAAAATGAGACTACAATAACAAAGCACCAGTGGTCTAGTGGTAGAATAGTACCCTGCCACGGTACAGACCCGGGTTCGATTCCCGGCTGGTGCATAATTTTTAAACATTCTATTTTTAGATAGTCTTTCTACCTACTCGAAGACTATTTAACTAACAAAGGATTTTGCTTTTCTTTTTTTTTTATTATTTTAATTTATACTTTTTATAGCTCGTGGCATTATTTTTATCCTTTTAAGTTTTAAGCATCTTTTGCGTTCTATTATTCCACTATATTATGTTCTGCACCTACATTTACTTTTATACAATTTGAAATTATACATGAACTGTAAATGTAATAAGTTAAACATAGTTTTCCATATTACAACGCCTAACGGTTATTATATATCTTACCGTTACAATTCGATGCAGTGTCGGCTTGAATACTCCCGTAGGGGGAGGCGGGAGCGAAACTAATATTTTTTAATGGGGGCGAACTCGATATTTATATAGAAATTTACATTAGCGGGTCAACTTGTCGAGTTCACATGTGATAAATTAAACACATTGGGTAATTTAACTTAAACTTTAAAATTTAAAAGAGAAATCGATATAAGTATATATTATTTAAAATGTAATTTTTTTATATAGCCATCGCCTCTCTTACTCATTTCTATTTCAGCAACGTAGTTAACAAAACTCATAGTATTTAAGATAACATAATTATGATAATAAGACATAATAAAATATTTTTGCTACTTTTTTAATGTATTGGATTAATTAGATTTAACTTTATTATTGTAAAATATTTTTGCTACTTTTTTAATGTATTGGATTAATTAGATTTAACTTTATTATTGTGTTATACGTTTTAAAGATACACAATAATGTTATTTCAACATTATATTTATCTTAAACTCACTATATTAAAAAAACAAAATAGTATTGAAGAAAACACAATAAAAAGTAAAAAAATATTTTTATTTATATAACAATATCATACTTGTCGTAAAGAAGAAAAAACAATTGTTTCTATGGTGTACGTAATTTTTATAAAAAATAATGTCGTATATAAAACTATACACGTTAAAAAATGGGGGGAAATTGCAAAAATATCAACAAATATGGTTATTACTAAAATACCCCTTTAACAAAATTTCTCTACAATTTGATCTTAACAATTGATTAAGTAGATTGATTATTGAAATTAATTTTTACTCATTTTAATTTTAGAAGACTTTTTATTTAAACATTTCCCTTTTTACCAATAAAGAAAACTCTATTTTTAAAACCAACTTATTATGTATTTTTTGAGACTTAACATCTATCAATTTAATAGGAATAAACATTTGATGCAACTACGCTAAAAGTTCATCACCTTTTAAACTTAGATATATCTTTTCGTTATATTATATAAATAGTTTAGTAGAACTGTGTTTTACATGGGGTTGAATTAATTATAAAACGATATTCTAAAATATGAAATGATTGAAATTACGTATGAATGAAGATTATGAATAATAATACACTGATATCATTTTCTTAAACTTTTTTTTCAAATATTAAATTAAACACTTTGTTTCAAAATAAAATCGTTTTAAAAAAAATATCATTTTTAAATGTTTTCTTTCTACAACTCTCAAGTTTACATACTTTTGGTTTATCAATATTTTACTTTTTATAAACACCAAATTTAAAAACATTTCATATTATTAAAAGAGATTGATGTTTCAGAAAACTTTCTTTTTATATAAATTTGTTTTTTTTATAAATAACATTAATAAAAAAATATGTTTCTTAATTTATTGAAAAACTATTTTAATATAAAAAGGAATTACATAATATTATTATTTGTTAATATAGTTATTTAAAGGGATAAAGATAAAACTTTTTTGATAAAAATGAATATAATACTGACATGTGTCATTCATAGTTAAAAATAAAATAGAAATCTCACATGTTATAAAATATAAACGGTCAAACAAAAAATCTCCACGTTGATTATAAAGAAATAAAAGTAGGTAAAAAGAATTTATAGAAAATTACGAAAATGTTATGTTGTGTAACGTATGTTAACAATATGAGCAAACCTTAAGCACATAAATAAATAAAATGTTTAAAATATAGTCAAATTTACAAAAAGAAAAGCAAATGCACATATGAATGACTAACGATAAAAAGGAAAGAAGAAAAAATCCAAAAGAATGTGTGTGTAAACAAAAAGACACAAAACATAATTTAGTTGTCTTGGGCTAGTCTACATGAGTGTCCATGAATAATAATAATAATTAAGCTTTAAACTAAATAAAATTATATTTAATTAATGAAATCGGCAAAAGTGATACGATTACTAAACCAAAATACATTACAAAACAAAATAATAAAATACAATTATAGAGTCAAATCACAACTATAATTATCAAAAGAGACTAAACATATAAAAACCCTCATATGAGTTGGTTTTTTTATTTTATACCTTTTTAATTAAAATAACTCTCATGTTGGAAACTTAACGAAAAAAGTTAACCATGTTAGTTAGAAATAGCCAAATGGATTCAAATGGTAATTTTAATGAAACCTTTGGATACAAATGGCAACACTTTAAACTTTTGGATTTAAATGACAATTTTTATGAAAGACGCATTTAAATAAATATGAAGATGAGGAAAGACCGGAAATAATTAGTTTCGCACTCACCCAAATAGAAGGGAGACGCGCAAATGAGTGAGTAGAATACGGGCCGACCCAAAATACCGGACCAAAAAATAAAAGACCGGACAAACCCAAATCATTATACATACACATGGTCCGGTCTGCTATCCTAAATTTTTAGTTATTTAGGTCCTTGGTTCGGGTCGGTTCGGACCCAATAAAAGCTTGTATTATCCAAAAAGACCGATTTAATAAATATATAAACCCGATTAAGACTGACTAACCAACCTTATATTAGCCGATTACCGACCGAAATATGAAGTATCCCCTCCTATTGTTGAGGCTTTGATTTGCATGCAAGATTGGGTTCGAATGACAAAAAAAGGAAATCAACGAGAGTGAGGAATAAGAAAAACTTGACAATATTGCAAAAGGTCGGTTTAATTTTAAAATTCTATGATATGCTATAAAATTTATTAAATGTTTGATAAAACATTGCAGCGGAAACATAAAAATTATTGCACATAAAACATATAACTTACATTTAATCATTCATAAAACATTGCAGCGGAAACATAAAAATTAACTTTTCATATCTTTACAAATGTTTTTGCAAGTGAATACAAGCGTTCATTTCAAAACATCATTCGTTCGCATTATAATGCAAAAACATTAACAAAAGAATGCCATCCAAATGCCGATTAGCCGCCCCGTGCCATCCTCAGCAATCATTACCTGCCAACTGGAAACACATCAAAGTCAGCGTTGATGAGTGAGTTCTAGTTTTATAAAATAAAACATACTTTTCTCACTTGTTAAAACCGTTCTTTTCTTTCATGCGATCATACATCATACGTACACATAGATAATAATTATTATCTTCATCATTCGTTAACTTCCGTTCATTCATTCATTCTTAATTCATTCGTTCGTTCATCATTACATCTTTTCCATTCAAAAACGTTTAAAGGAGGGGTCCTAGAACTCACACAAACGACCACAACAAGAAGAGCTTCGATTTGACTCGTTTCTCAATGATTTTGGCTCACTCGAACCAACCCGAACCAACTTTTCTTTCTCTTTTCTTCCTTTCTCTCTTCTCCTCTCTTGTTTGTCTGAAATATGAGTGTGGGGAGAGGGTAAGGGGTGCCCTCTCCCTTTATATACCCCCACTCACCCATCGTTTTTTCGTTAGCGGGTTTGGTCCCTCGACTTAGGACTTGATTTATTTTCTTTTTTCGTCGGCTTAAAAAATAAATAAATAACCGGGTGTTACAAGTCCACCCCGCTTAAATAGACTCTGTCCCCGAAACCTGTTATTTCTCGAACAAACGTGGGTAATAATGCCTCATTTCTTCTTCAGTCTCCCACGTTGACTCGGATCCCTTCCTGTGCTTCCACTATACGCGCACAAGAGGAACCACTTTATTTCTCAGCCTCTTTTCCTTTCGATCGATGATTGCCACTAGTTGCTCCACATAATTGAGCCGTTCGTCTACTTCGATATCTTCCAGTGGAACAATCATGTCTTCATCAGCTAAGCACTTTCTCAGATGAGATACATGGAATGTCGGGTGAATTCCACTTAACTCTTATAGTAACTCCAGTCTATAGACCACCTCTCCTATTCGAGCGAGGATTCGGAAAGGGCCTATATATCTCGGGCTTAACTTGCCCCGCTTTTGGAAACGAATGATACCCTTCCAAGGTGAGACCTTCAACATAACATGGTTACCCACCTGTAACTCAATCGGTTTGCGTCGTTTATCAACATACGACTTATGTCTATCTTTGACTGCCTTCATGAAGGCCTTGATCTTTTCAAGTTCTCAGTCGTAGCCTCAATTACCTCAACGCTCCCCAATTTCTTCTGACCAATATCACACCAACAAATGGGTGTTCTGCATCTCCTACCGTATAACATCTCATATGGTGGCATACCAATGTTGGCATGAAAGTTGTTGTTATATGAGAATTCGGCTAGCGGTAGGTGGTTATCCCAACTTCCCCCAAAATCAATCACACATGCCCGAAGCATGTCTTCTAATGTTTGAATGGTCCTTTCTGACTGACCATCAGTTTGGGGATAATAAGCCGTGCTAATATGTAACCTCGTTCTCATGGCGTCATGGAATTTCTTATAGAATTTGGATGTAAACTGGATGTCACGATTAGACACAATAGACACCGGCACACCATGACAAGTTACAATTTCTTTGTGAATAGATCCGCCAACCTTTCAGATGAATTTGTCTCGCGGATCGGTAGGAAGTGAGCACTCTTCGTCAGGCGGTCATCAATCACCCATATGGCATCATACCCTTTCGAAGTACGCGGCAACTTCATAATGAAATCCATGGTGATGTGCTCCCACTTCCATTCCGGTATATTCAAAGGTTAGATCTTCTCATACGGCTTTTAATGCTCGGCCTTCACCTGTAAGCAAGTAAGGCACTTACTCACATACTCCACCACATCGCGCTTCATACTCGGCCAACAATAATCTTTTTTCATATCTTGATACATTTTCGTGGCACCAGGGTGAATAGAGTATCGAGTCTTGTGAGCTTCATCCATAATTTTCACCCGTAGATCCACAAAACGAGGGACCCACATTCCACTTGAAGCATCACATTCCACTTGAAAGACATGGTTAAAATCGGGTAGAGCAAGAACGGGTGCTTGTGTAACAACAAGTTTTAAGGCTTCAAATGAAGACTAAGCCATGGAGGACCAAACAAACTTACTATTCTTCAAACATTCTGTAATTGGCGTAACAATACTACTAAAATTCTTGATAAACCGGCGGTAAAAGGAAGCGAGACCATGAAAACTCCGAACATCGTGCAATGACTTCGGGGCTGGCCAAGTGGTTATAGCCGCCACTTTGGACTCATCTATCTGTATACCCGAACCCGATACAAGGTAGCCCAAGAAGACCACCTCTGAAGTCATGAAATGGCATTTTTTTCCATTGGCATAAAGCTTTTGTTCTCGTAATACTGTGAAAATGTCTCTTAAATGTAATAAATGGCACTTGACATCGGAGC